>CAJVPY010003975.1:0-13246 GCA_910591965.1 Dentiscutata erythropus
ATCTACAACTTTACTTAAGCGTTGAAAATAGGTTTACTTAGTAAAGAAAAAAGGTTTGGTTGAAAAACTCCAAATTCAGAAATTTTAAAGACAAAAAAAAAATTTAGTAAACATATTTTTACTGTTTACTATGTTTCGTCACTGAACCTAAACATGTTCATGAATCTGACTGAACCAAAACTTTAAGTTCAGGTTCAGTTCAGGTTCATAAATTCAAAGTTCAGGTTCAATGATCTGCAAAATTTGAAGTTCAGGTTCAGGTTCATTGAATCTGAACCTGAACTGAACTGAACCTAGAAACCCTACCTCAAAGCTACCTTTAATAGTGACCTTGTAACAATTACAAACCTTTATAAAAGAAGTATAAAACCATTTATGAAGGCTAAAAGCATAGAAAATCTTTCTATAATTCTATACGATAGTATTACAGATCTTGACTCAGACAACGAATCAAACAGAAGCACCAATAAGCAGATTATACAAACATTAGCCTCTACCAATCCTAGCCATCCTCAAGACCCTGTCACAGGACACACAATTATTAGTACATACAACAATAACACAAACCCTACACCTGATACAAACAAACTCCCTAGTACTAAACAAGACCACCACACCCAGACCCAGTACATCTACTAACCAGATCACCCAGCTGGTACTTACTACACCTAACCCCAAGTATATCTCTGTAGCCCCTACAGCCAACCCTAACACCAATCATAAAAAACCTAAAAACTTATCTAATATTTCTCCACTTGCTATCACCTCGAATAAAGCTACCAAGGCTGTATTAGGCAATACCTCAACTCCTATTAGAATATAAGCAAGTACAAAGACATCTACTACAAAATTGACATATAGCCAAGCTGCTCAAACAGATTTAAAGCTACTCAAGACTGATGCTCCTGAAGATGAAATAAAGTGGGCTTCAGAAGTATATCTCAAAACTACTAAACCTATTGATATACCCTTTGATACAAGTATCTGGTACTTCGACAAAATTGCAAAAGCTCTTGAGACCCCTGAAAGCATCTATAACTTTAATAGCTATAAGCTTATTGCTACCCCAACCCAGTGTTGTCAGTGGACATGGACATGTCCATAGACTTTCCATAGACATAGACGTTCATGGACATGGATATATAAAAATATGGATGTCCATATCTATGAACATATAAAAATATATTTATGTCTATGTCCATAGACATTGGACATTGTGTCCATGGACTGTCCATGTCCAATAATTTGCTTGGACATATGTCCATGTACAACACTGCCCCAACCAACTACAAGCTACCTGAAGCAATCGCCCTTAAGTTTACTCACCAGAATACCAGGTTTTTCACATTATTCACATGCAACCCAAAAACTACTCCGGCTCACCAGAAAGAATATAATGAGCTTTTCAACAATGCACTTGCAGCCTACAAACAAAATAATGAGATTACACTTACCAATATTACTACTCGTAAAACTATTTATACAATGCTCAGAACATGGCTTATTGTCTAACACTTGTCAAACCTTAACTTTTCTAGAACTACGTACAGAGGAATATGCAGTATTATCCTGTATGCTAGAGGCTTTCTAAAGATCAAGAATACCAGTGAGGAAACTTTTAAAGAAATCATAGCACAGATAAACAAAGCACTAGAGAACAAGCTTATCCCATTACCTGATACACCAGAATAGATATCCAAAGAGGTTCAAGAGATCTTGCTCTTTGGACCTCCTATCAAAGTATGATTACACACTAGAGCTGTAGTTAATGATCTAAAAAGAATCTACAAATTTTCTGAGCTCCCAGATGCATACTTTGTCAAACAGCCCCCATTACCTTCTTATTACTGTGAACTTTCACCTAGCCTGTGCCAACTATTTCCAATATCTCATAGATCTTCACTTCAATATCTTACTTTATACAAAAGAAAGTTAGCAGATTCATATACCGTTACCCAATTCCAGACTTATACTTTGACCTGCCACCTCTCAGAAAACCCTTACCCACCTTTCAACCAAGTGACCTCTCTTATATCTTTAGCAGAAGTTATTTCTTAACTTAGAGAATATTATATATTTAAACTTTTACCAAATGATTTCTTTGCTATCAAACCTCCTCTTTCTACAGAAATTAGCAAAATCAAAACTACTATGGCTTTCAAGTTTTCTATCACAGATGATACAGTGGCGAGAGAATTTATAAAACAAATTTCTTCTCGTTATAGAGTCCAACTTCCACTTCTTACAGAAATTATGCAAGCCAACCTTACTAACAAACCTACTTTGCCATCTGCTGAAGAAATTACAAAACTATATAATATCTCTTTTCCAGTTACAACTAAACACCAACTTATATTTACGGCAAGACTACTTCGCAAGTATTACTACTTCAACCAGCTTCTCTCAGATTGAATACAAATTAATAACAGCTATTCGGCTAATACTGAGAACACTAACCCAACTAGCAAGCAAGCTCTCCCCAATATTCCAGAAGACATAGAGGAAATTATCTAAACATTATCAAAACAAGAAATTATTGTCTCATTTCTAATCTAAAACCAACCAAATATTACTCCAACTATGAAAATCCTTAGATAGTTCTATACAGTTAAAAAAATCTCTGATAATCTGCTTGATTTTCTTCCTCTTCCTACTTCAGCCTGGGGCATTTTCAGCTACACACCTACACCACCTAGTCCAACTACTCCAAGTACAATACAATCTTTTACAGAGGCCAAAACATATATCATATCTATGGAGAATATTGTAACCAATACAAGCAGCACTTTTTCACCTACTAATACTCTATTATTATCTTTAATCTTAGTAGAAAAAAGCACACTCAATAATACTCAAAATATTACATCATCAGACAATTCAGGTATCTCACTTCCAGTAAACAACCTCGTGCCAATGGATACAAATGAGCACTCAAATAAGTAACTCCTATACTCGAATGAATAACTCCTCATACCCACCTACAAGCAACATATGAAATTCCAACACTAATATACTTTGCCCTCTTATACTTTTAATTTGTATACATAATGTACAAGGTTTAAA
The DNA here is from genome assembly GCA_910591965.1 of Dentiscutata erythropus. Classification (NCBI taxonomy): domain Eukaryota; kingdom Fungi; phylum Glomeromycota; class Glomeromycetes; order Diversisporales; family Gigasporaceae; genus Dentiscutata; species Dentiscutata erythropus. Next base: position 3,064 of record CAJVPY010003975.1, read on the forward strand.
CATACAAATGTTAAAAAAGAAACATGAGAACACTACTATATACAGCACAACCTTGATATTGCTAGCTTAACAGAGACCAAACTCTCTAATGAAACAGTTCATTACAAGCAACACAAAACTCTGCACCAACAGCTCTCGAGCTAGAACTGCTATTATGATTTGCAACCATATAGCTCCTTATATTTATAAAATTACTATGGTCCCTGGCTATGCTATAGCAATAGATCTCTTTTTCAAGAATGACTTCAAGTTTTGTATTATCTCTCTTTATCTATCTAGCAATGATGCACAGCTTAGACTCCAAATACAAAATACTATTATTCAATGACTATAGCAAGCAAGAGCACAAAACATCTTCTCTATCACGCTAGGAGACTTTAATATATTCACAAATAATATATACACACAATCAATTAAATATAAACTTCTTCAATATCTAGTATACAATAACATGTACAACTTGGCCTTACACACTCACAAATCAGCCCCTATTTGGCACAAAGCTAACCTTAGCAGTGAAATTGATGATTTGGGTCTATCAACAAATTCTCCAATATCTCACAGACTATAATACTGATAACTCAGATACTAGTATATTAAGTGACTACAAGATTCTGATCTCCCATTAGCTCTTTCCTTTTACAACAACAGGACAATCCAGATACAAAACTTGGACCAAGAGAAGAGTTTTTGACTATAAAGCTATGAACCAAGAAAAATGAGAAAACTTCACCAACCAGGTCGATACTAATCTATGCCAATATCACACTATCTACAATACTGACTTCAGAAACCCTAGAGACTACCTGGCACAAGATTCAAACAAGCATTATTACTGCAGCACTTCAGCATATTCCTAATAAAAAATTCACAGTCTGTAATTTCCAGCATACTTTTTTTTCTAAAGCGACCCAACTCCATTATAGCCTTAAGAAACTCAGTAATACTATTAGACAGGTCAAACACTCACTAAAATCCAAATGTCAGGCCTCTACTCAGCTAAATGCTACAATTACTCAACTCAATTAACTACATGACCTCTATATACCTTACTCTTCTACAACACCCCAGCTCACTACCAACTGGCTAGTATTAGCCAATGCAGAGTAGAAAAAGTTATACCATATATGCAACTTGAAAAATATTAGACAAACACAGCAGCAAATTACTGAGGCAATTTCTAGAAGATGACAAGACTTCAATCAAACCCTATATTAATGCTCAATAGTATTCTCAACTGCCAAAGAGACCCAGTAAGGTTCAGCAACATCAAGTTAGACCAAGAAGTTATTACTGATCCACACTCAATCAAGTCCCATATCCAACAATATTTCAATAACTGGACAGCCCTTCATCCTATAAACCAAGAAATATTTAATAAATACTGGCAAGAAGAGTACAATCCCAAAACTCATATTCTATCTAACTAGTACTCTACAGCTCTCTCTATCTATGCTCTTAGCTAACTATCTAACAACAAAGCATGTAGGCCATCAGGAATAAGCTATGAGATGCTTAAACACGCAGGCCCCAAGTTTATACAGGCTATAACAGCACTGCTAAATCGATGTTTTATTTTCCAAACAATCCCTAAGCAATGGAAAGAAGGAAGAATTTATCCAATTTCCAAGAAACCTATCTTTGATGGCAATCTATCTAATACTAGACCTATTAGTCTCATTTAACACATCAAGAAACTCTATACCAAACTTCTCACTAACTGTCTAAACAACATCCTATCAAAACACAAAGTTCTTTCCTCTTTTAACTATGTTGCACTCCACTTCTATTCCAATACATATTTTCAACAATATCATAGAGGATGCCACATGTAGGGGTCGTCTAAAGCCATGTACCCACGTGACTTTTTTGTAAAAATCAACCAACCAGGATCGCGAAATTTTGTTTACACAGATCAGCTCAAAGAAGTTAAAAAATAAAGAAAATGCAAAAATATGAAAAACGACAGTCTAAACCTGTCTTGAAGCATTAACAAAAAATGTCGGGAAGACGATTTTATCTATAAACCTGCTTTTCTCCTAACTACCACCATAATGCTAAACTATTTCTAATTTTGATTTTAATTAAAACTTCGAAAAATCACATAGGTATATGGCTTTAGCCATCCCTCACATGTAGCTCTAACCAGCTCTGGATTCTCTCACAGGACATAAGTAAAGTCTACGACTCAGTTAATCTTGACTTGTTCTAGAAGTCCCTGCATAAAATTAATATGCCTAAGCCACTTATCAATATTTTTACCAATCTTTTTACAGATTGTACAAATCATATAATTACCAACCTCGGACTCACAAGTCTCTACTCAGTACAAAATGAAATTGATTAAGGAGAAACTATAACCCCACTATTCTCAAAAATATACTATGATCCACTTATCACAAATATATTATTAAATCTACTAGGTTATACTATGCAAATATCCTGGCAAACTAGCCTTACTTTATCCTTCTCTAAGCGCCTGTTGTGCTAAACTTCTGTACTTGCTTACATAGATGACACTCTGTGGATTTCCCAAACTAAAAAAGATTTGGAAAAAATAATATATACTGCCTCCTCCTTCTATAAAATGGCCAATATTTAGATTAATCCTTCCAAATTAGTCTTTATATTAAACCATCTAAAAGCAAATATCTTCTTTGTACAAACTAGTCTAGTTTCTATTCTCCCCAACTAGCTTTTCAAATTCCTTGGATATTGATTTACTCCTAATAACAAACACTCTAAACAAATCAAGCTTATTTAGAAAGAGGCTCTCAATTTAGCTTATACAGCCAACACAAAAAAAATAACAGACAAACAAATAGCCTATGTTATCAATATAGTAATAATTTCTACAATCAAATACAGAATCTGCAACATTATCTTATCACATTCTACATGCCTCAAAATTTTAGAAAAATACCTTACTATTTTTAAGCACAAAGCTAATTTTTCTCAGTCTACACCCAATAGCACAATGCTGAACCACAATATTTACAATATCTACAACATCTGAGAAGTACAACTTCAGCACTATACAAGTAACTTTCTCTACAGAATCAACAACAGCTCTACACTAGAAACCACTACTTATATAAGATTACAACAGCTACAAAACAATCTCTGGTCAACTACCAATCTTCTTTAACATCCCCAGCCCATTATTGATGGACCTAACTGATATACTACTACTTGTAAGCTTATTTTACTTCTACAACAATCTGGCATTAGTATCGTGGCCAACTCCAATATAGCATGGCCACAAACAATTCAAGATAGCAACTCACCACTTGAGATTCAAACAACAACTTTGCTACAAGTATATCCTCTATATAGAACAGCTCAGTTTAGCAAATAACGAATATCTGCTAGAGTGGCAATACATTTTTCCAAGACTTTTATATTTTCTAAGGAAATAAAGCCACAATAGTTTTCTATTCTTGAAAATATAATCTTAGATAATTTGCAATATAGAACCATACTCCCACAATTTCACCCTCTGGGTACTAACCCATTTGCATACCAATTATGTTCTATTCTCAAGAAACTGAAACTATGAATACTTACTTACCAGCAAGACAGTATTATAGGACAAATAAGAAAAAAGCTTAAACAAACAAACTCAGTATCTATTATACACTAGCAACATGATATAAATACATAGCACTATTTGCCATATCCACTCCCACATATTACATGCAACTCATGCCCCGGTTGCGATCTCAACTCTAACCGGTTATCCAACTACTGTACAATTGAGGTCTCCAATATCCACATAGTTTCTTGGAAAGAAAATACACAACAAGCAGCTCAAACTTAATGCTAACTATATTGATCTCCTATACTCTATAGCAATTAAATATTCTTTTACTCTTACATCTCTACCCAGTATAAATATTGTAGACTCTCTAGCTTATAGCCTATTTTACAATAGTGAAGCAAGTCAACAATTAGTACAACTCACCCTTAGCAACCAAAATACACCAACATTCACTTTCTACATGGATAGATTAGTATCAGAAATTGGCACCAGCAACTGTTCAATTGGGTTGGCAAGATACAAATCTACAACAACCAAGTTGTCAACAGCTTCTCTGCAAAGATTACAAACTGGCTATCATCATACAAAGCAGAGCTTGTAGCAATTCTATCAGCTATCTCTACACTACTACAAAATGCTAAAGTAGATATTTTTACTGACTTCTAGTCTATTATTGTCAAATACAATAAACTTCCATGCACTTCTACAAAGTCTACAAAATACTTCAAGTTTAACTACTGGTCTATCTGGCATTCAATTCTCAATGCTATCAAGGCTTTCAATATCATACTCACCTTCTATAAAGTTCTAGTATATTTTGACAATCAGTTTAATAATGCTGCAGACCTGCTAGCCAAAAAACACCAACAACATACTTACACTCTTCAATTCAATTATACTAATATATACAATCTACATTCTATTATACAATGGCACAAACACAATGTAGAGAAACCTACAATGCAATTTGTTAAACTATTGGCAGAGTACAAACTATAGCAATATAGTCCTTCCAAAAACACAATATAGAATAGGAAAGCCATGTATCTACAATTGACTGGAACTCCACTTGGCATTATATTAGCAATAACCAAAAAGCTACAACAAATATTACATCACCAAAATTAAACCATATGAAAGCCTTTAGAATTAAAAATTTGCTCAATGACTTACCCACCTACTCACACTTCTACCTTATTTCACTCTAAATCTACCATACTCGTACTTGCTTCTTATGCAATAGCCCAAAATCAGCAACATACTGGCTTACTTGTAACAATTCCCAAACTCTCAATTACAGAAATTATTACCAAACTGTTTACTGATACACCACCTACACTACAAAGAGAGATCACAGATCTAATCAAATTTTATCCTTCCTTTAACTACTCTCAGCACCTCTCCTCACAATTATACTTACTATCAATAACCTAAAAAGTCTTATCTCCTCCCATCTACTACAAGCATTATTTGCACTAGAGATACAATACAAAGGAGCCTCAAATATTATTATTCAGATACTACTACTTATATCCTCAAAGATATATGAAAAATTTGGAAACCATACTGCGAAAATTTTGTTAAATAGAAAAAAGAATACAAAATACCAACCTATAATCAAAACTTCTCTTTACTTCAACAGGCCCCCATCAAAACCACCAATCACACAAAAAGTTCACATATAGCTGCCTTTGTGGCTTACCGGACCAGCTTCATACTAACAATAATAGCTGCCTTCCCAAAGAGCAGGCTTAGCAGAAGTTTAACCAATGGTCTGAATTATGAATCCAATATAGCATATTTACAAAATTATATATTAACTATTAATCTAGGTAAGTCTTGACCACTCTAGTAGGTTTAGATCACAGATAATTAGTTTGAGTCTTTAGTTTTCTTTAGTCCAATCTTTTAGTCTGAGCTCTTATTCTTGCATGTAATTTATATCTATTTGTCTTGTACAAGTTGAGTTTTTATTATAATTACCTAAGTAAATTACCAAATAAAGATATAACAAGGCCTCACCTTAATAACAAAAAAAAAAAAAGCAAACAACTTGATAAAATAATTATAATCTATTAATATTTGAAAGCTTAATATAAAAATAAGGATACTCTCCCAACGATTACTCATACCAAAATTTTCTACTAAACAGAAGCAAAAAATTTTGTTAAAAAAGGAGAAGGCATTATATAGCAGTTTATATAAAGATTAACTTTTCTTTTTGGAGACTCTTTTTATATTTAGCATACAAACCAAAAGTATTGGAACCAAGATAATAGGCAGATAGATGCCCTTGTATATAAAATTTTAGAGATAGTAGTACTCTGACAAAAGTGAGGCTATATTGTCAACAAAGTGAAGTATAGGTAATATAATAGAAGGGGAACAACAAATAAGCTTCTTATATTACTCTTTCAGAAATTTTGAAAGTACTCAAAACTATATACTCTTCACTATATTTTCACTATTTTGAAGTTTTTTTAGAAATTTCAGCTAAATAGTAGAAAAACTGGCATATCCTTTCAAAAGATAAGCAGTGTTTATTCTTTCCAAATTAGGACACATCTACTGAAATAGGACCTGCCACAAGCTGACTTGGGTACTGCTTCTTGATTAAGTGATGACAGACTATAAGAGATCGGAGGATCATGTATAAAAACTTCTAGATGTTAGGCAATTTTTTTATTTTTCTTTCTTCTTATTACATATAGTTGTTAGGGTAGAATTTTTCTTTCTATATAACCTATATAATTTATGTAGCCTAACTCTGGCAAAAATAATATCGTCATGGCTGTCTTTGTTGCAGCCTTTTTCTCCTTTTCTCTAATTTTCTTTGTTGTTTTTTTTTCTTATTTAGTTTAGTTTTCTCTTTTTTTTTTAGTTTTCTCTTTAATTTGGTAAATTTTCTGTTATTCTTGCAGAGTTCTTCTACCCAGGAGGCTAAGAGAAAAAGGTTGGAAAAGAAGGTGGTTATGATGGGCTAGTAAACCAGAACAGTGATCTGGGTGGGCCTTTTTGAGGTAGATTGATTCAAACTAAGAAGCCCAAACTTATCTTTGGCAAGTGCTAAGTTAGTATTTAGTTATGCAAAGTAACTAAGTGAGCTACATTCTAGTTTTTTGCCCTGAGGCATAGTATAACTCACTAATTGTAGAATTAGTAAACTTCATTAATAAAGCAGAGCATGTGACATGGCTGTCAATATATATATATATAAATAGAACTTGGTTGTTTTATTATTAGACAAGATATAAATAATTATCAGATTATCAAATTATCTGAAAATTTATTTTGCTATTATCTTTGATAATGATTGATTATCATTTAATCAACCCAATAAAAAATTCTATGAAAAAAAATGAAAAATGCCAAATATTATATAAATAAACAAATTAATTTGCATTGGGTTACCAAATTTTGTATACAAAACTATTAAGTTTAATATCATTAGTTATTATAACTTTGATAATACACATGTTCGCAGTTTTTTGTATTTTAAGATACAGTAGTATTTTATATAAAAATATATTTGTGCTTATATTTGCTAATTTATACCATATTAATATAGATAGAAAGTATGACAAATATACATATGAAAAATATAAAAAATAACAGTATGATGAATCTTTTGTGTAAAGAATAATCAAAATGTGATGATTAAGATTACACAGACTATTCAGATCTAAGATTGTGTGAAACAACTTCAGGATGTTCTATAGAATAGATGACAAACTCCACAAACTCTGCAAACTCTGCACTCTGTTGAATATTTATTAATGATTACTAATTATTAGCAAAGTTTATTTTATATATTGCCCACCTATTCCATAGAACATCTCAACTTCATTTTGCTCATTGTATAACTATACATTATGTGATATTCATCACTTTGTTTTTTGTATATTTAACTTCTCTGTGACATATTATTATCACTTATTAGTACAACAAAATAATGCATCGCACTAATGCTGTGAGCATGGTTAAATTTAATAAAAGAATGTTGGGGCAAATATAAGAAAAACATCTATCTATAGATAAAATTGTAAAAACTTTTACAAAATAAAAAATGGGAAATTTACTAAAATTAATTTAGTTAACAAATATTTAAATATTGAATAATCAAAACAATTGAATTAAAGTGTTAATTTTTTTGATTTTCACCTAATGTTATCTATATTTATATTAGTTTAATTTCTCTATTTTTTGCTTTGTTATTGTATTTTACCAGACTAATGTCTATAAATAGAAAACATAGGTATGCTTGGTCATATAGTTGGAAACATTCTAGACAAAGTTTGAATAATATATTAAATTGTTAGTTTTAGGTAATTAGCAATTTTAAATAATTTGAACCAAAACCACAATATGCTTCCAGAAGTTTAGCATGTAAGATCATGCTAGGTATCATTGTTAGTAAATGATTTTTGAGTATTCTGTCTAGTAAATTGGAAAATATTAGAACCATGAGATCACAGTGCGGCTAGAGTTACAAACCGTATTAATCTGTCATCCGTTTATCCTTATCTGATTACCCGGATAACTCAAATTGCTCAGATATCTGAATAATCTGACAGGTATGCTAATTATCTAGATATCAATAGTAAATGGAATATCTAAATAAATTCAGATCTGGGTATCTGATGGATAAATAGATATACGAATAATGTATAGAAACAGCATAGTGTGGAGTGGAATAGGCTGTGCTAAGAAATGAACTGTGTTTAGTTATAGTAATGTATAAATTTAATTATTCTTGACAATTGTCTTATATTATTAATTATTTTGGTAGCTTTTTAATATGCTTATAAAATTATAATTAGATATCGATTGATTTTACAGAATGATAGATAATCGGATAGGCATTATTATACATAGTGTGTGTGCCTTGACCAATTGTTCGCGTTTTTTCGATTTGTTGATCTTAAAGATAAGCATGTATATATTATGAATATAGTGAATATACATACTGTGAGCATTAGGGCTCCTAGGTTCGGGTTCGGTCCGGTCCGGGTTCGGCCAAACCCGGACTCAAACCCAAACCGAACCATGAATTTTTGAAAATTCCAAACCCGGCCCGAACCCAGATACAAAAATGCCAAACTCGAACATGATTTTAAGTTTGGTCCGGGTCTGGTTCAAAGTTTGCGAACCTGTCCGGGTTCGGGATATAATTATACAAGAAATAAATACCATATAGCCAATTCATAAAGTTGCTATGCGATGTCATCGCACAAAACCAGGAATAGGAAAGTATCTAGATATTAAGTGGTTTAAACTTTTAAGTTAATCTGATTCTAGATTTGCGATATTACCTGACATATTAAATTTAGATCATGTACATAATTAGTGCTATTAGTAAGTTCCCAGTCTTGCACTCTGTCTTAGGACTGGGCTAGTCTGGTTTTTTATAGACGAACCAAAAAGACCATTATCCTAATATAGCATTAATTGTTGTAACGAGCATATATAGCCTAATTTGTTAGGTTTAGATTATAAGCATTATTATAAAATACCATGCAACTTGAGTTCAGATAAGACTAAAATTTATAATAGTTCGACTAATAAATAATGTTGACTGAATCGACTTGAATAAAGGATCGTTTGTCGACCAATCAGTACAGACAATAAACTAACAAAACTAATAAGAAGCACATACATTGTTTTTGAATACTTTGATTAGCAAATTATTTTATTCTTACCGGTTAAATTTATAACCTAAATAAGTGACTTAATGAGGAATTATAATCTTCCCGAGACAGAATAACTGCAAAAGTTTTTTTGATATATTTTAGACTATACTTATAGACTAATTTAATATAAATATAAAAAATGATTTATTTTAATTACACCCAGTATCATAATCATTGTGTGGCCTAATCCATGTGATTTGTATTATAAATAATCTAACTCACAAGATAAATCTCATAGCCGGTATGTAGCAGTTTTATTATCGCACAAACCTGGTATATATTTTTAAATGCATCAATTTTACCACATTTGTCAGTTTTACACATTTGTCAGTTTCGCACATTTTGTCAGTTCCACATTTTTTACCACTTTTCATCATTTCATCACTTTTTATAAGTTTCATCGCCTTTCATCAATTTTGTCATTTTCATAAATTCTCTAAAAAAATTTGCCGAAGCCTATTCGGCTGAATTCGTTCGATAAGCTATTTATCTCGGTTATATAAATGCATAATACATATGTATATCAAACATATTCGTTGAAAAATAGCTGAAAGAACTTAGAAGGCTTATTTTGAGTAATTGCTAAATATTTGGGTGTTAACAGGTCTTCTATGGGTCGAGTTCTTAAACAATTTCAAAGGTATGACTGTATTGATGAATTACCATCACTTTAAATAAACATTAAATATACTTTGAACTTTATTATAATTATTAAGACATCATCGCAAATATTAATAAAATCTTGACCTTTGATTTCAATCGTATTTAAACTTTTTTTTTATTAGTATCTACACATGTAATATGGATCGTTACGTATTAAAAAGGCAAATTTGTATTTTATTTTTATTTTTTGTATAGATACTGTATATTTCAATAAACAAGATTGCAGCATAACATGTACTAATAGGTTAGAGATTACCAATGATGTACTGAATTTCTGTTATAAAATAAT
>CAJVPY010003976.1:0-13244 GCA_910591965.1 Dentiscutata erythropus
AATGTAAGTACATTGTATGGTCATTAGAATAGTAGTTCTGATAAATAAAGACAAGATTGCTTAAAAAAAAAAAAAAAAAAAAAATGAACTTGAATGATTATATAAATTATCTTATTTGGGAGTTATGCAACTTGTAAGAGCTAAGAAGTTAGTTAGTTTTAAATAATAAATTTTATTTTTATTAATTATTTTTGAATTATTGAAAGTGACTTATTTTATTTAGTCTTACTTTCTTCATTGAGAAATTTTTTCTTATTCAGTGAAAACACAGATTTTTACCGCATTAAGAAAAATTTTTATGCATTCATTTTATTTATTTTCTGTGAAATAGCCACCCAGATTTGTATATTTGCAAAATATACAAATTTTTTATTATATAAGTTAGTGCAGAACTGCACTAAAAAAATTATCTCGATGTTATACTTGTCTGGTACAAAATGACATTGGAATGTTAGCTTTAAATGTACTGTATTTAAGCTTATGCAACATGGGTGTTATTTCGAACCTCCCATTTTTTTAAATTGTCTTTTGCCTCAAAATAAGATCCATATGTGTCCCAAAACAACACTCCTCCTTAAATATACAATATTACATATTTTGATCGAATTTTTCAGGCCAAGTTCATTATTAATAAAGTAGGGCTTCCTCTTGTAATACAATTTTGTCAAAATGATTCAAATTGCCATGCATGCACATCGAAATAACATGCAGGTACGCGTTAATACATGCCAATATGGTATGAAATCTATGTGATAGGATGGTTAATTAAGGACGCTGGTGTTGCTTATTTAGACAATATAATACTCACAATACATATTATTAATATATTTATATCATATGAAAATTCCATTAAAATTCTGACAAAATTTTTTAACTAAGCCTTATCAAGAATGCATCATTATTTTACAATCTGTAAATCTGCGATTGCAAAAATATCTTGATTTGGATATGTTGTGCCTCAGACTAATGCTTGCCTCAAATCACAGCTGATGCACCTCCGATTCAGATCATCAGGTGAGATGCATAAACTACATATTGATCTACCATATAAACTGCAATCTGATGAAAGTTGAGAGTAAAATAAATTGAATAAAAGACTTTTGACTTGGACACTTTTTTTATTCTTGCTTTCTTGAATCTCTTCGGCATTTTTCTTATTGGTAGCAACCAGCACCTCTATTTTTTTCTTTAAATTTCTTTTCCTGAATTTTTGTGGCACATCCTATTTCCAATTAATATGCGCTTTTTTTTCTATACGTATGGTTTTGTTTTTTTTCCTAAATTTTCTCTGCCCTGTTTAAGTCTTCTCAACACGTTCAACTTCAACAATACATTTTATTCTATACATATTTTTTTTTCTGAGTAATGACTGATCGATAGGTTATGCATCTCATCTAACAATCTACACCTGAGGTGCGTCAGCTATGATCCGAGGCAAGCGTTAGTTTGAGGCACAACAGATATGCATGTTTAACTGTTAAATTAGTAAGAGAATGAAAAGGTGAAATATCTTTTCGACATATGTGCAAATTTCTTATAATAAATTATCTATCAATAGATGTTATTTTTATGTAGATTTATTGCATTTGCCTTTCCTGAATTTGGATTTTAATCAAGTATCTTGCCATATAAAATTTAAGTCAATAAGAAACATCAAACTCGAATCACTTATGCAAAAAATTTATGACTCCAAAATATTTATGTAATTTGTTTTTTAGATATTCCCTCACTTTAACTAGTTAACTTTAGTGTAATTACCAAATAAATTTTAAGAATGAAAATTATGATGTTTAAAAAAAATTCTGCGTTTGATATAATGAAATTATCTGGTCATATATGTCAATGATAAACATATTATTTAATAAAGTTCAAAGGGTTAAATTCGACAGTTAAGATTTTTAGTAGGCTTCATTAAATAAAATATGGTACATTAGTGATAAATATTTATGAAACACCACATTAAAATTACTATTCACTACTTGCAGCAGAATTTTGTTGTAATTTTTTATAACATCCCTTTCTTTATCAGTAAATTTCAGTAAGTATATTATCATATTATAGAATTTTTATAAGTAATCCAAGCAAATGCATTGGAGCTGGGCCGGCATTAAGCAATGCTAACCAACCAAGTCTACAGCAAATTATCGGTTAAATGAATGGCACTGTGACTTCAGTATAATTAAAACACAGATATGCATGCAGACTGACGTGAAAAGGTTTCAAATTTACGCTTTTAACACAACAATATAAGACAATAAATGAACTAATCAAAAACGTAACTATTGATATATCTTTTGTATCATTTTAACTAAATATTTAAATCCTTTGCTACGTTCGACAATTAATTACGTATCTTACAGAACATAAAAGTTTTCTCACTCTTAAAAAAATGTACTGTGTGAAGAACCAGGTATTGTATTTGGAGGTGCATTATATTAAAAATAATCAATCAATATGCGTAGTTATATTAAAGCAAGAATAGAATACGATATCGAAATTATATTTTATATAATTTAATTGTAAGGATTTAATTTTATTCGCTTTAATTTTATTAAAATATATATATATTGATTATATCGATCATTGCTGTGCCAATAAGAAGATAAGTAGAATTCTCTATTTTCGGATACATAAGCTATCCTAAAATCCGAAAAATTCTACCTGTTAACTTTAGTCCGTAGACTTTCTGATTATGCACATGGTTATGCACATGACTATGCACATGATGTCATGCGCATTGGCCGACGACACTGTAACAATGCAGGCTTATCTGGCTGGCTCAGCCAGCTAAGCCGGCTTAGCCGCGGCTGTCATAGCCAGCTTAAATTACCACAATTTACTATAGATCATCGTGTTCGTTACATAAAAAATTATATATTCATTTAGACTTGATTTACATTGAGATAACGTACACGTACGTACGTACGTAAAATTTTTGATCATACTTGTCAAATTTGGTTTAGCGGGTTATATATATTCGATATTCCATGACATGTGATTTACAACTATTTGCATATCATGATAAAAATGATTGCTAAAAATGTACAGGACACTCGTGACGGACGATAATTTTATAATAAGAGGAGAGAGATTGACTTTTATTCAAAATGTTATGGCAATAGCTAAAATTACGTCATAATACTTGCGCACTATTTAGATCACTATGAAATCACATCTCGATTGATGCCCTCATACTAAGTTTATGACTATGACTTTAGTCACCATTTGATCAGAGGCGTCTTACTATTGTTTTTCAATGGAGCATCGCCTCAAGCCAAACCCGAATTGGTAGTTATTAAATTCCTTCGCTTTTGTCGATCAATGCGCATTTCAGGTCCCGAGTCATATACTTGGATCAGGTCATGTTACCCCTTCACATCGTTCACAAATAGAAATATGCTAATAAATCTAGTAAGATAATTAAACCAGTACAGTTTTAATATATGGCGTGTATCCGAATTCATAAATCTGATTGGATTGCGTTTTCATGTAATTTATTATGTTAGGATACTTCTGACAGGACGTGCGTACGTACGTACGTACATTTATACATACAGATGCCGAACAAATATTTATTATAATATGAATATTATTGAAAAAAATTTTAAACCCGAATTTATATTGGTGTTGTGTATTTAAAATTGCTTACCGTTTAAGTTATTGACTGTTTGATTTATTCTATGTACCATATGTGAGTATTGCATAAAAACTTTGATAATGAATAGACATTTTTAAGAATTTTTTTTCACTTTTATTTACAGTCCAGTACAACTAACTCGTTTTTTTTTTTTGCATTTTACTATGATTTTGTAAGTCGATTTTGTCCTTACTAGTTGCAACAAGAATTGATCAAATAGGCGTGGCTTAGATCACTATTATGCTTTATAATTATTACGTTATATCTTCGACATTTTTGGAGAAATAGCATCTTGCTAAATAAAGTGCATTTATTGTCACACAAATATGATAATCGTTTGAGCGAAAGTATTTCTTAATACATTAAAAATATCACCAAATTCTTATTAAAAATACCTTGATCTGCTAAAGCTTGTTGAGAAATAATATTTGTATTGTTTGATAAAATGATTTCTCGGCAAAGCCTTAAGAATAATGTTATGTTGTACGATCTTGTTCTAAAAATATCCGCGTAATTCTCACAACTTATATCAAATTTATATAAAGAATAATAAAGTATCGTATCAGAATATTAAGTAATCAAAGTGTGTATTTATCACACACAAATATGTATTTTGTAACCTGTCACCGTGTGCCATTGGGTATTTCAAATTATTTTACAATACCAGATCATTCCACTAGTACATGTTATGATTATAATCCCACGCCATTTTATTATAATAGGGATTATAATTATAACATGTACTAGCGGAATGATAATAATTTTTACAGTTCCTCCTGTTCTACAAACCGCCGTCATGACATCATACAAATGAAAATTAACACTCTTATTTTCCACTCGGTTATTTACCTCTTATTCCCGTCGTTGCAAAAAATATATATTACTTTTTCAATAGTGGTGTAATTAAAATAAGTCATTTTTTATATTTATATTAAATTAGTCTGTAAGTATAGTCTAAAATATGTCAACATTTTTGTTGTTATTCTATCTCGGGAAGATTATAAATTATTGCCATTCCTCATTAAGTCGCTTATTTAAGTTATAAATTTAATCGGTAAGTACAAAATAATTTACTAGTTTATTGTCCGTATTGATTTGGTTGATAAACAATCTTTTATTCAAGTCGATTCAGACAATATTATTTGTTAATCGAAATATTTGAAATAGTCTATGAATCTATTATTAATTTCTTATTCGTGCTGATTATGTTTCTTATAATTTGATTTTCTGATATAAAGTATTAATTATGAATTTTAGTCTTATCAGAACTCAAGTTGTATGGTGCCCTGTTTACACTTGTACTGTATACCAGGAACAGAGTGATATGTAGGTCAATGTTTCGAGCGAAACTAATTTTCAAATCCAAAACGTTTCACCCAGAGGAATGAAACCCTAATTGATCTGCAAATTTGAGTTACGTCCGGATGTAAGTACTGTACAGTAATTAAATTATTAATGATCATCAATTTTTACAACACTTCAAGTTGACTTACGCAGTAAGTCAACAGATCGAAAAAGATGGCAAAGCAGAGATTTGCCGGTGGCAATCTGGTTAAGCCAGGATCAACATTTAATCCTTATGGGTAGCGCACATGAAATCAGATAAGTAGATCTGAATTAGTTGCCTAATTTAGGGTCACAATGGAATACTGTATTAACAGTATCTTCATTGTCAGGCAAGTATAAGAAGATGCATGTTATGAGCAGACCCGCAGCCATCTATCTACGCTAGAAGCAAAGTTCACACCCAAACCCTCCCACCCATATGAATTTACATATAATTCACATAGAATCTGCCATTTTGTGGTAACTTAAACCTCTTATCAAGCCGGCCTACTTTATATTGTGTGGGAAACCACTGGCTGATACTATGCATCGCGAATTGACGGCGATACCCTACTGCAATTCTGCTATTTCTGGGAGCATATCCTGTCTCGGTTTATACATCAATTGCACTTATATATGCTGCTCACTCTCAATAAAGATGATTCAATAAGCTTTAATATCTGACGCTCGCTATCCGAAGAGGATGAAGAAGCCTGGATGATGAAGAAGAGAATGAAGCTAAAGAAGGTGTTGGCCCTTATATGAGTAAGAAAAGAAAAGTGACTAGTTCTGAACATGAGTGAAGACACTAAGAATAGGCAATTTTGCAATTTTTTTTTTTTAACACATACATTTTTATAGTTGTGAGCCAGGAAGAAGTGTTGTCATGCATCCCACCTTTAATCGGATATTCTCTAGATGCTTTGGTGTCAAAGTCAACTACTTCTGCAGATGGGAGAGCTCCAAAAGAAGTGTTGACTTGGGAAGGATTTTTTGAGGAGATTAATGAATATGCCTTCGACCAAGTAAAACAGTTCCAAATTCCTGAATTTTCTTATCAACATCCATTTCATAAGGAGAAGTCAGTGTGCACTGCAATTGATGTTAACATCAATTCGGTGCTGAACACTGTTATGGATGGTAATTATGAATTTTCAGACCGATTACTCTACTCTGGAGATCCCGACTTTACCTACTACTACAAGGAGGAATTGATCTTAGTAGCCGAAATCAAGAGAATTCATATTCTCGAAGATCTAGATGAACGGACTTTTTCAGAATTTTACAAGGAGAGCAAAAAGTTTATGGGTACATGATCAAAAATGGCATAATGTGCTCCATACTTGCGACCTATGATCACTTTTGGTATCCAGAAGTGATCCATATTACAGATAAATTATCAATACTGTCGGGTTTACTAATTTCCCCACCACTTCCCATTGGACGAATACAAATATCATTTCCCATTGGGCGAAACCAATTACATCATTGATCGGGTGGCTAAAATTTTACGTAACCATCTAATGCACCGCAATTTTCGCAATGATTATATTGATTAAAAATTTTTTTTTCTTTTAAAGACTAATTATTCTCAACGTTTTGCTCTTTTGGGTTTTAGCACTTTCAAGATTTAGTAATAATTATGTATGTACGTTTAAATAAATTTTTGCCAAAAAATTTTTATTATATCCGCTTTTTTAAATCATACTACTATACGAAAATTTGAAAACAAAAATAATTATTTTTTTTTTTTTTGTTTTGCTTTGTTTAATTTTATTTTATTTAGCAACTTAGCAGTGAGAAATTTTAGCCATTGCATGTTGATCGATTGTTACTAGGTGGTGTTGTCGCTTTTCAAATAAAGAAAATTGGAAAGGTTCGACGGAAGGGTTTTTGAATGGAATCTCAATAATTTTGTTTGTAATTTGGCTAAATTTTTCGAAGAAAAATTCATAACACGAATTATTTCATTATTTGTTGAGTCGTTTTCCAGTTTTGCCGTAGTATACTGTTGAATTTCTTTACAGTTGGTAGAAAGTTTCTCTGTTGCTTCTTCATTTTGGGAAATACCAGCGTTATTTGTCAATTCTGAATTATTGTTTTATATTTAATATCAGATGTTTCAATAACATCTATTTTCAGCATTACTATTTAAATATTGTCAGGGTTACTGTACGATTTCCAAAAGCTATTTTCCCGATATTGTATTAGTATTTAAAAAAAAAAAAAAACCATTAATTAGCAATTTACAGTAGCATTCTATTTATTTGCGGTATTGTAACAGTATCAATAAAATGAATTTAAAATATTTCAAATGTTTGTGTTGATTATTTTTTAAACAAAAGTAAAATTGCGGCCAGAATATAATTAAGGAATTTTGAAACAGATTTGGTATTTTTTAAAATTACAAGCTTGCAAACGTAGGCAAAATTTTATTCTCTTAAGAATAAAGTACAGAACAAAAGACTTTATAAAATTTTCTTGGTTGTGTCAAAAGCACTTATTTTCGTTAATGTTTAGATTGTTTAGATTATTTCGATTTTTTATTTTTTTTTACAAGAAAGTATTTTGAAAGTGCATAAACTTTCGCCTAATGATTATTTGAAATTTTTTTTTGAAGTAAAACTAATGATGTTTTTGATTTTGCTAAGGTGGCGTGATCTAGTTTACCCAATTGAAGATGGTATTTCATGCGACCAATCGCAACTGGTGGGGAAATTAGACTCTCCTATCAAATGATGTAATTTTTATTAAATTTACCGTATTTCCTTTCCTGGATTTGGACTCTTTGACATGTCGTACATATGGGCGAAAATCTCCAATTTCGTGATGATTTAATGTGAGTGATTAGGTTAAATAAATTTTGAACTAATTATTTGTGATATGACATGTTTATTGAGAATAAAAGTGATTTTTTGATCTGAGATTGTAACCCAATAATGAATTGCTTATGAATAACTTATGAATTTATTCATAAATTTGTACCCGATGCTTCTAAATTTTTGTGAGTGCGTACCTAATTGTGACCTAATCACTGTGTTTCAACTAGAGAATTTTGCCCATATGAATATTTAAAAACATCAAACTATCACCTGTGCAAGAATTTTATGCCAAATTTTTAAGCAATATTTTTTTTTTTTTTTTTTTAGATATTCCCTCACTTCAACTAGTTCTCCTTAATGTAATTACCAAAGAAATTTTGAGAATGAAAATTATGAAAAAAAAAAATTCTGTAATTATTATAATGAAATTCTCTGATTATATGTGCCAATGCAAGACAAATTATTTAAAAAAGTTCAAAGTATTAAAATCGGCATTTAAGATTTTTGGTAGCCATTAAATAAAATATGGCACATTAGTGATAACTATATTTATGAAACACTACCTTTCAATTACTATTCACTACTTGCAGCAGAATTTTTTCATAACATCCCCTGTTTTTATCAGTAAAATTCGGTAAATGTAATATCATATAATATAGATTTTTTTTATAAGCAATCCAAGCAAATTCATTGGAGCTGGGCCGCATTAAGTAATGCTAACCAACTAAGTCTAAAGCAAATTATCGGCTAAATGAATGGTAGTGTAATTTGATTTTGTAACACTAAAACGCAAATATGCGTGCAGACAATGCAGACAGGCGTGAAAAGGTTTCAAAATTACGCTTTTGACAAAACAATATAAGACAATTAATAAACTAATCAACAACGTAACTATTGATGTATCTTTTGTATCACTTTAATTAAACTTTAAATATCCTTTGCTCCGTTCGACTATTAATTATGTATCTTACAGAACTTAAATTTTTTTAATTCTTAAAAAAAAATGGACTCTAAACAACTTTATTCACTTGGTTACAATTATAAGCATGGTATTGGTGTTAAGAAAGACGAAGAGAAGGCTTTTGAATATTATATGAAAGCAGCCGAGTTAGGAAATTCGGATGCGATACAAGCTGTTGGTGTTTGTTATCAAAATGGTATTGGTGTTAAGAAAGATGAAAAGAAGGCTTTTGAATATTATATGAAAGCAGCTGAGTTAGGAAATTCGTATGCGATGCACGCTGTTGGTCTTTGTTATAGACGTGAAATTGGAGTAAAAAAAAATTACCAGAAAGCATTTGAATATTATAATAAATCGGCTGATTTGGGTAATGCTGTAGCAATATGTAGTGTTGGTTTTTGTTATAAATATGGATTTGGGGTAGGTAAAGATTATAATAAAGCATTTGAATACTATGAAAAATCTGCTAATTTGGGTAGTGAAGTGGCATTGAGAAATGTTGCTGTATGTTATCGAAATGGCACTGGTACAAAGAGAGATATCCAGAAGGCAAATTATTGGTTTGGAAAATATAGAAGTCTTTTGAAAACTAATAAATCACCAGATCATATCAATTCTGAACTTAAGAGAATATTAGATGATGAGAGATTTAAATTATCTTGGATTGATTATGATGAATTTAGTGATATCAGAGAAATTGGAAAAGGAGGATTCGCAATTGTATATAGTGCAACTTGGCTTGATAGAATTAATAATTCGTGGTGGAATGTTGTACTTAAAGCTGTTTGTAATTCAAACGAAAATTTGCAAGAATTTGTCCAGGAATTGGAGAATTACTGTGAAATTGGCTACGAGAATCCTTCGTTCTTGAATTGTTTTGGAGTGTCAAGAAATAATAATGGAGATTATATTATTGTTATGCAAATTGCACCGAATGGTTCGTTACGACAAAATCTTGTAAAAGTATCACAATTAGAATGGAAAGATAAATTGAATATTATGTACGGTATAGCTTTGGACCTTGAGTCAATTCATTCACAGGAACTCGTTCACAGAGATTTGCACAGCGGAAACATTTTGCAAAGAGATAGCTTGCTTGAAACATACATTACTGATCTTGGACTTTCTAAAAAAGGAAAGGAAGGAAAAATTTGTGGAATCCTGCCGTATATAGCGCCCGAGATTTTGAGGGGTCAACCATATACCCAAGCATCAGATATTTATAGCCTTGGGGTTATCGCGACAGAAATTTCTAGCGGACAAAGAGCATTTGATGGAATACCGTTTAATGATGATCTTGTATCAAGAATTCTCGAAGGATCAAGACCTAAATGTTTCGGACCAGATTGTTATATTAAATTGGCTATGAAGTGTATGGATAAAGATATTGATAAACGACCTACTGCAACTAAAATTATTGAGATAATCACACGTTGGTTAGATGAAATGGATCAGGAAAATGATAATGAGATCAAAAAACAAATTTTAGAAGCTAATAAGATTAAACCAGAACAGATTAAACAAATACATGCACAAGACATGTATACTAGTAAACTATATGACACGAAAAAATTTTCAGAATTTATTACTGTAGTAACTGATTAGTACTGTAGAAATTTGTGAACAAATTCTCAAATTAATATTAAAATAAATTATATAAATTGACGTATAACATGCACTTAGGAAGGTGAAACTATAATAAATTTTTTTTTTATTATTAAAATTATATTACATAGATAAATATTTTCTTCACGCTTAATCTATAAATTTTAGATTATTATTCTTATTTTTTGTAGTTTTGTTTTTCTTGAAAATAAGAAATCTTTAAAATCAATTTTATCTTTTTTTTTTTTTTTAACTTTTGACGTCTTTTATTTACATTTAACTTCTATAAATGATTGAAAATTACTAATATGCTAATCAGATTAACAAAGAAATTTCATAAGAACGCGGTTTAATTATTTCATTGTGGAGCAAAAGTAAGTTAAAAAAGCCTTTTTTTTTGAAAATTGGCTTCTTTAACAGCTACCAACCACACCAACCAATCCTAAAGCACCTGAGTATTCTGCGAAACCAGAGATTTTGAGTTGGAAAAAGTTAAAATCTAAAGTATCTGATATTTATTCATTTGGTATAACAATGCGGGAAATTTTGATCAGTAAAGTTGTAAAATTAAGATTACAATTTCAATTGCAAGTATGTAACGGTTTGCGACTGCATATTTATGAAAATGTAGTAATATACTAATGAAGAAATGTTGAAACGTAAATCGAGAAGCAAAAAAATATCGAAAGAAAGAATTTTTGTGGTAGAAATCTTTTATCAGATATAAAACTGATAAAAAAACTATAAATAGATTAAAACGATGAAATTATAAGTGTACATTATTGGACAGACGACAAAAAATAACAGCAAATTGTTTTTTTTGTCGGAATTAATGTCACTCCATGTGCTGCGTAGCAGCACATGAGTGAAATTAACTCCGATGAAAAAAAACAATTTGCTGTTATTTGTCGTACGTATGTTCAATAATGATGTTATCCGATAGTTAATATGACCATGTGAAGTTTTTTCCGTGATGTTTTGCAAAACTGATTATGCAAAAAATATCATGGCAAAAAAATTCACATGATCATATGAAATGTCGGATAAAGTATCTTAATAGTACAGTGCGTACAACCTAGTCCCGACCAATAAAATTGATGAAATTCAAATTGCTAATCCTTTTTTAACACTAAAATGCAAATATGCGTGCAGACAATGCAGACGGGCGTAAAAGGTTTCAAAATTACGCTTTTGACAAAATAATAAAGACAATTAATGAACTAATCAACAACGTAACTATTGATGTATCTTTTGTATCACTTTAACTAAACTTTAAATATCCTTTGCTACGTTCGACAATTAATTATGAATCTTACAGAACTTAAATTTTTTTTCACTCAAAAAAAATGGACTCTAAACAACTTTATTCACTTGGTTACAATTATAAGCATGGTATTGGCGTTAAGAAGGACGAAGAGAAGGCTTTTGAATATTATATGAAAGCAGCTGAGTTAGGAAATCCAACTGCGATAAATGGTGTTGGCTTTTGTTATGAAAGGGGTATTGGTGTTAAGAAAGATGAAAAGAAGGCTTTTGAATATTATATGAAAGCAGCTGAGTTAGGAAATCCAATCGCGATGCATGATGTTGGTCTTTGTTATGAATATAGAATTGGAGTAAAAAAAAATCTTCAGAAAGCATTTGAATATTATAAGAGATCGGCTGATATGGATAATGCTTTTGCAATAAATAGTGTTGGTTGTTGTTACGAATATGGGGAGGGAGTTGATCAAGACTATAATAAAGCATTTGAATGCTATGAAAAATCCGCTAATATGGATGTTCATACTGCAATGAGAAATGTCGCTATATGTTATCGTAACGGCACCGGTACAAAAAGAGATATCCAGAAGGCAAATTATTGGTTTGGAAAATATAGAAGGCTTTTGAAAACTAATAAATCACCAGATAATATTAATTCTGAACTTAAAAGAATATTAGATGATGAGAGATTTAAATTATCTTGGATTGATTATGATGAATTTAAAGATGTCAGGGAAATTGGAAAAGGAGGATTCGCAACTGTATATCGTGCAAATTGGTATGATAGAATTAATAATACGCGGTGGAATGTTGTACTTAAAGTTGTTTGTGATTCAAACGTAAATGTACAAGAATTTGTCCAGGAATTGAAGAACTACTGTGAAATCGGTTATGAGAATCCTTCGTTCTTGAATTGTTATGGAGTGTCAAGAAATAATTATGGTGATTATATTATTGTTATGGAGATTGCACCGAATGGTTCATTACGGCAAAATCTTGTAGAAGTATCACAATTAGAATGGAAAGACAAATTGAATATTTTATACTATATAGCTTTAGATCTTGAATCAATTCATTCGCAGAAACTCGTTCACAGGGATTTACACAACGGAAACATTTTGCAAGCAGATAGCTTGCATGATGCATATATTACTGATCTTGGGCTTTCTAAAAAAGCAAAGGAAGGAAAAATTTGTGGAATACTGCCGTATATAGCACCTGAGATTTTGAAGGGTCAACCATATACCCAAGCATCAGATATTTATAGCCTTGGGGTTATCGCGACAGAAATTTCGAGCGGACAAAGAGCATTTGATGGAATTCCGTTTGATGGTGACCTTGTATCAAAAATTATCGATGGGACAAGACCTAAATGCTTTGGCCCAGATTGTTATATTAAATTGGCTATGAAATGTATGGATAAAGATATTGATAAACGACCTATTGCTACTGAAATTATTG
This sequence comes from Dentiscutata erythropus, assembly GCA_910591965.1. NCBI lineage: Eukaryota > Fungi > Glomeromycota > Glomeromycetes > Diversisporales > Gigasporaceae > Dentiscutata > Dentiscutata erythropus. The sequence goes on from CAJVPY010003976.1 coordinate 13,076, forward strand.
AGATGATCACATGTTGGTTAGATGAAATTGATCAGGAAAACGATAATGAGATCAAAAAACAAATTTTAGAAGCTAATAAGATCAAACCGGTTCAGATTAAACAAATACATGCACAAGACATGTATACTAGTAAGCTATATGACACGAAAAAATTTTCAGAATTTATTAC
>CAJVPY010003977.1:0-13244 GCA_910591965.1 Dentiscutata erythropus
AATCTCGGGCCCCAGTTCAAATTCAGCCTTCATGTAGTACCGTTGAAGATCACTGCTACCTCCCAACTCGGGACTTCCCAAACAGGCTTCGATCTCTGGTCCTGTGACCCGTGCCAAGCAAAGCCTACAGATTATAGCCTTCCGGAATCACCTCAACAGTGCTACCAAGCACCATCTCGACAAATCCTCCATGGGCCAACCTTAGTGAAGATCGTCACAGACTTTTCCCATATCTCAAAAGCGTCGTCCCTGAGATTTGAACATGGGATCTTCCCATAACATTTGGAGAGGGTGACAATAAATTAGTGATTTATTTGTTTTCAAATAATTAATTTATTAATATATTTATTACAAGCAAAATAGAGTACTGCTAGCTAGCACTCCTTACTTGTATTAATTCTCATTAATTTATTTAATAGTTTGTAAATAATATTAATTAAATTATTTTGTATATTGTCAATTTTTCCATTTTATTTATTTATCAAATTATTAATATGAATTACATGTTTAGTACTAGATATAGATAAATTAAATTTAGTAAACTTATATTGGGATGAAGTACTAAAGAAAAAATAAGCAAAAGTTGTTCTCAGTTATTCCATTGATTATTAATTCTTTGTACTATCATAATGATTTATAAAAATTTTAGATGTATAAGCAAAACAAAGAATAACTTTATAAAGCTATACTGTATCTTTTTGAAGTTTATTCAAAAAACTACATAAAAGATATAAAGTTTTTTGAATTTCAAATAAAGTTGACCAAAATTAACTATTATTAATTGAATCAACAATATTATTAGGAAGTTTTTGATTTCTTTTTTGATCTTTAGAACTTCAATTAGCTTTAAGATTTGATTTATTATTTGTATAAACTGTATTTGTTATTAATGGATTAAATTTAACTACCAAGTACTACAATATATAAAATATATAACTGTATAAAAATTTAATTTTTTTTTTTATAAATTCGGCAGTCATGCCTTTACTTTATTAGGCTTTGTAATAATCAATCTAGACTATTAAAATTTTAGAGAGACTTATTGGTGAGTGATAAACTCTGAACATGTCGGCAGATAGCATATGAGAACTATCTCTAAACAACATGTGCTACGCCCGAAGACCACACAACTATACCTAAATTACAAGTAAAGACTAACTCGGTTGCTCACTAAGTACCTATGTTCGACCTGCTATAGTAAGATTCTCCTTCTTCCAGGCCTCTTCTGCAATTGGACAAAACCTGGCTCTTAACAGATGGTACCTACTGCCTATCATAACCACCTTTCTCTTCTTTCAAACCTCTTCTATCTAAGCCCGACAACATAATTAAACTCTTATTCATATATAAAAGTGAAAAAAATAAAGCCATATTTATGGAAGACATAAACATTTTAGAAAAAAAACACCTCACAGTGGGAAAAAAAAACTTTTCAACAAATTCTAAAACAGTCTAACATAAATGAACAAAGATGAAAAAAGTGAAAAAAAAGAAAGATAGCTATGACACACTATTATAGCCCATGCCAGATATAAGGATAAAAATTATATAATAATTGCAACTAATTAATATATCTCGATTATAAGACATCGCCTTATCATAGAGGACTCATTCCAGGCACTGATGAAACTCAGGTATCTCCTAAATAGGAGCACTGATCTCTTCCCCATAATGTAGCACCATATTGATAAACAAAACAAACACATAATTGCATTCTACTGAGTACATCTGAATTAAGAAGGTGTAAACAATGCCAATTTTTTGGAGGGGGTAAGCCAAATCTCCACTTTTTGTAGAAAATTTAGGAAGACCGATAGGAGGGCAAGTAAAGGCAAAATAGGAACTACTTGGCCAAGTAAAAGAGTGTGGCTTAAAGAATAACAAAGCCTTGTTGTTTCTTCTGTGTTCTTCTTTGAAGTAATAGCCTAAGAACTTCGTCGACGGCGAAGACACTTGTCTATTCACCAAGATTTTGCATCTATCTCCAGCCAGTTATCTTGAATACTAACACTCTTGGCTTGCATACCAAATATACAACTTATTGAGGAGTCCTGAAAATAAGAAAACATTGACCTCCAGACAAACCACTCGTTAGGCCACACCTCTACAACAAGATTTTGGTTTTTCTTCAGTGAGAAATTTTGGTTCAGATAATCATTGGAAAGAGTTCTGATAAATGTAAAAATTTAAATTATTATTATAATTTAATTTATATTTAAATTACCTTTAATACTGCTTGTGACTTTAATAATGAATGAAAGCAAAAATAGTAACTATTTTAACATGTATATTCTGGAATTGATAATACTATAACTTTATTATATATGTTGTGTCTCAGATGTATTCCTATGTTGGATTAGATCTGATGCATCTCAGATATTAATTATCAGATAACATGCATCACCTGTTGATCGGTTATCTGAGATGTATAAGTTGTAATTTGAGATGCATGAGTTGTAAATTGATGCATAGTTCAATAATCACATGTTTAAATATTACAATAACCAAAATTTTTTAATTTTAAAATTTGTGTTTATTAATAATAAAAATAAAAAATTATATTTAAAAAATCAACTTTACAATTGTATATATACTCTACTCTCTGTTTGAGCAAGAACAACTACTATGGCAGCAACTTGTATATTCGCATTAACCTTTTTACATTTGCACTTCTTACTATTACATGAACTCTTATAATCATAAATTGAACCTGATATCATTCCTATGCACTGAAGTCTTTTTGCTTCTTGAACAGATAATTGACCTGATGGAATTTTATTGAGTACAGGGTAAGTGGTAGTTTCAAGTGCTTCAAGCTTGTCTGAGGAGTAACATATATTAATTATGCCAAATTTACAGCACAGTTAGTATTAGTCTTCTTCAGATTTCTCTAAAACTTTACAGGGCAGAGCAGAACAATTAATACCAAATTGATCAATCTTTGAAACACCTAATCTTACGAAATTACCAACTTTAAAATTGACAAGCTTTCTTTTTTTTAATATTTGATTTGTTATTTTTTCAGTATACTGTTCAAGGTTCTGTTGTGCAGTATCTCATAGCAATTTATACCACTCAGAACTTGAATAATTATTGGTTATATCAGAAAAAGCTAAAATTGAATTGATATTTTAGCTAACATACCTTTTAAAAACAAACTAATTAATAGTAAAAAATTTGAACTACTTACTATAATTACTAGGTAAAGAATTTGAACGATAACATATTTCAGATAATAGTTCTAAACAATTAAAATTGTTATTGGGCAAAGATACTAAACAACTACCAGAGCTATCTGATGAAATTTCTGTACCAAAGTTAAGATCATTAGATGAAACACTAGATGATAACTACTAGGTGATGATACTAAACAACAATATAATTAAATTCATTAGGCAATATAATCACTATTATTATAACAAAAATAATGTATAGTTACTAGAATTATTTAACAAAAGTACTAAATATTGATTATTAGATGAAGAACCTGAATTTTTGGATAAAGATATTAAATAAAATATTAATATTAAAAATAATATCAATAGCTATTTACTATGTGTCTCTTCCTCACACATAATCATTATAGTCATCCCTTTTATACTATATCTGTGAGGTTAAACTTTTTTATATTTTTTTATTTCTAATTTTTTGTGTATTTAGATATTTTGATTATGTGTAGAATAAATAACATAATTATTAAACAAAAGAATATTATAACTACCATTACTATTGTATAAAGTTTTGAGTAGAGGCACTAGGCTTTGGGGTAAAAATAATGAACTATTAACATAACTATTAGGTAATAGCAGTGATTGTTCTGGATTATTAAACAAAAACTCTACAAATAATAAATAAATCATAATATTCATTATAAAAAAAATAAAAATCTAGAATAACTAAAAATACTCAACTAGCCATATTATCATCTAAATCTATTTCATTATCAGGGAATTCAATCATATTTAGAATTTTCTCTTTGTCAAAGATGCTATTTTTATAAAGCTTATCAACAAGAAAACAATTGCCACGAGGTTTGTCACTATAGACCAATTTATAGAGTTTTTTTATGTAATCTACACTATGAATTGTTTATAACAACTACAACAAATCTTAAACCAAATGACTAATTATTTCAACTAGTTGTTTCTCTTCATTTTTCTAGCTTTTGTTCAAAAATACTATTAGCACATTCAATGAAATCTTGTAATTGAAGATGCCTAGGGCATTCATTGATAATCTTTACTAAGGGCCAAAGTTTCATTAATTCTTTGATTACAAATACTACAAATTTCTTTCTATTATCTTATTGAAGTATAGAAGAGGAAGATCTAATAATATAAAAAAGATCAAACAGAAAAGATGCAACTTCAATTAGTCTTTTCAATATAAGTGCCTGGGCTTACAAGAACCTACTAAAGTAGTCTTTTACATGGTATACATATTTAAATTCTCTATCAGGAATATAGAATAGGTCTATAAGATTCATCTATTACAATAAAGTATAATTAAAACATAATTTAATTAAATAGTAAGTCAATACAAAATTCATAGTACCTGCATTCTAGAAAGAAAATTTCTAGCAATTATTAGTTTTGCAGCTAAAGAATAGAATACTAGTTTTTAGCTGCACAATACTGTGTAATTGTTTACAAATTGTTCTACAATTTCTTGCTTTACATAACCTCATCTTTTACAAACTAATTTTCATATTTGCTTTTGTTCTTGTGCTGCATTGTTTTTTCATGAATTTGACAAAGTACCTTGTAAAACTTTTCAGTAATCAAGATTGGCTAAATACTTTTTTAAGATTTAATTCAAAGTGTTTTTGCTAATAAAGGTATATTCTATTTTATAGGTGTTGTATAGTAAACTGGTAATTTCAAATAAAATATGTAAAAAAAAAGGTATGTAATAAAAAATTATATAATATGAAACCAAAAGACACCAAATAGAGATCAAAAAATAGTGACACCAAATATAAAAAAAGTGTTTAAATAAAAAGAAAAAAAAGTCACACTATGTAAAAAAACAGCATTGAGATCAATGAAAATAAGTAGCACCAAATATAAAAGACAGTATTAAAATTAAAGAAAATATTTAACACCAAATATAAAGTCAATATTAAAATTAAAAGAAATATATAGACCAATCTGAAAAGACAGCATTGAGCAAGAAAATAAGTAGTATGCAATATGAAAACAAAATTGAAATCAAAGAAAATTTGTAATATGCAATATGAAAAAGCAGCATTGAGATCAAGAAATATGTTGCACCCACCTTGAAGGCAGCATTAAAATCAAAGTATGTAAAACAAAATGTAAAGGCAAAGTTGAGAAATAGAAATATATAGCACCTAATCTAAAAAAAGAGCATCAATATCAAGAAAGTAAGTGAAATTGAATGTGAAAAGGTAATGTTGAAATCAAAAAAAATATGTTATACCCACTGTGAACATAGCTTTGAAAACAAAAAAAATTGTGCCACCAATTATGAAAAGACAACATTGGGCACCAAACAATTATTGAATTAAACCAACATTGAATATCAAGACACTAAAAATTAAGCAAAGTTTAAATATGAAAAAACTAATTGCAAAGTCAACATTGATAAAAAAATCTAAGAGGATATGTGGTTAACATAAAAAGTAAAACAATAAGAAGACCAAAAAAAAAAAAAAGGGCTAGAAGGCTTATTTACTACTCTAATTCGTAATAACATTATTGCATTTTTTGTTGAAAGACTAATTGACTTTAAAGATAATCTTGTATCAGATTATAGCCTACACATCTCAGATGACCAATCAACAAATGATGCATGTTATCTGAGAATCGACATCTAAGATATATTAGATCTAATTTGATGCAGGGATACATCTAATGTACAACATATATACATATTTGTTTGTCTCTTAAATGTTCAGTAAAATAAGGAGATCTATAAAAATATGAAACTATACAAATTGCTTTAGTACAGATTTGTTTATAATCAGAATTTTCTTTGAAAATTTTTCTGACTACAAAATTTATTTGGTGTACTATACATGGTAAAAAACTTTATCCAAATATTGATATCTTATTTGGCATCTAAAATTATTATTAATAATTAATAAATTTATTCTATATAAATAATAAAATAAATTTATAATAATTATCTAGCAGCAGCATATTTATCTGCTGAATCAGATATAAATGCTTTAATAATAATATTTTTATTAGTAATATCATTTATTAATTTTCAATATAAAGAATAACATCTTTAGTTTTTAACCTTTTAGAACTAATATTATATATATTCCAGACTAATGGTTGTCCTTTTGATGTTACTAACTCAACTCCTCATATATTTTCTTGTCTTATATTTGTCTAGGTTTAAAATCGGGTATCTAATTTGTGCCTGATTTTTTATCTTTCGACCTGTGTATTGAATGTTACAGTTACACTATCAGAATCATTTTGTGCTAATTTAATAACATTATTATATAATATATTTGCACTATTTAATAATACTTTTTTAGCATAGTTTTTAAGATAGTAGTAAAGACCAGAACATACAAATTCAAAAACTGCTTGAGTATCCTTATTTTCAAGATATATAAAGGCAAGTTTATTGGATAGAATTATTCAAAGTAATAATTGTTCAAACTGAGCTTTATCTTTACAAGACATTGGGTAATAAAAGCTTGTAATTAATTGTTGATATTTTGTAGATAAATTAAATTGAATAGAAGAATGTGCTAAAATAAATTTTTTGATGCTTTGAATTTGAAGATTCATCAATTATTTCTTTTTTATATTCAGATGAAGTATCTATTAAATTATATATATTAAGTAAAGAAAATAAATAATAAATATAAATTTAATTAATATAAAATAATAAATACCTTTATTTTTATTTTTTTGAAGATCTTCTGAAACTGAGCATGAAAGAATTTTAGCTACTTTCTCATTAGTATATTTGGCTTTAAATACTTTATAACTTGCAAGATGAGTATAGCATAATCTAGCTTTATTGGTTGTAAAACAATCTTGTATAACTTGTGCAGTTGCTAATTCACCAACATGATCAATGCAAAATTTATATACTGCTTTTGCATTTGATTTATTTGTTAAGCTTTTTACTAAAACAAAAAAATCACAAAAATTATGTGACTATTTTTTTTTTAGTAATAAATTTGCTTCTTTCATTATTAAGACAAAGCTAATTACAAAATATATCTTGTCAACTAATTAAGATAAATTACTTTATATATAATATCTTACCAGTTAATTAAGATAATTAAAAATAACTAATCCAAACTATATTAGTACAGCAATTGAAAACTAATTGTATGAGGCTTTTTTTTTCTTAATCTTTAACATTATATACTATTGTTAACATTATCAATTAATCTAATTAAATTACTAGCAGAATGAATTCATAAAGACTATTGTTAAGGTTAGTTTTCTAATTTTATTATCAAAGAAGCTACTACAAGAGCTAAAGATTATAGAAATATAAATTGTTCCTTGAATTCTGCATGTTTTTATGATGGTTTAAGCCTTTTAATATTATTTCATTTATCTTTAATGCTATAAAATTATCTATGAAATATATATGCCACCTGCATGCTAATTATAGATAAAATAAACATGCATATATACAATATCAATTGATCTCGAATAGCTTAATAATTACTGTATACTTAAAGCTACATTAATATGAATATGTCTAAGTGTAAATTAGTAACAAAGAAACAATAAATTACTATGAGATATACAATTATGTAATATTACACAGCCTAATATTTTTTTCTATGTATATAAACAAAATCTAAATATAAATCCAGATATCTAATTTAATTTTAATTTAACTAGCTTTGAATTATTTAAATATCAGAATTTTTTTCAATTGCTAATTGTATCAATTGATCTATTATAAATTTTGATATTCTTTTATAAATAAGCATTACAAAAATACATTTAGTGCAATCAAAAGACAATAAAGATAATAAAAAAAACTTATTTTTATAAATAATTGACATGCATTTTAATCAACTGTTAAGTAATAAAGACAGGTTATACCAGATATATAAATAAATATATAATATATATCATAAAGATTAAGTATAATAAATAGCTATGCAATATTGTAGCACTAAGAATGGAATTTAGATAAAATAAATATTGGGTATACAATATAACTATATTAATATGAAACACATAATTTATACAAACTAGAAATTTAAATATATAAAATATAAAATATCTCTTTAAAAAAAAAACATCATACAAATCCAGAACTTATATCATAATTGTCTTAAACTAATATATGTTTGGGATTTTGGCATAAATTCTGAAATACTGTAATGCCATTATTTGTCAGAAAAAAGTCTGTGTTTATATTAAAGACTTAAATCAATTAACAAATAAATAATCACTAAACTTAGAGACTAATAGTGCTCTCAATGTAATTAGCTAGCTACTGAGATCGTGCATAATATACTATGATTAATTAAAGTAATAATTACTATAATTTTGCTAAAAATTCATATTACAAAATACAAATAATAAATTTTAGCCAACTAGAACAAGTTCATAACAAAAAAAGATGTGTTTAAACTTTTTTTTCATCAAAATAATGAATCTACTTATTGGTTAAATTACTTTCCACAAATTAGAAATTGAACTTCAATCTATTAATTATATACTTGAGAAATACAAATAAAAATTTAAATAAGAAATTAATATATTGAATAATAATTTTTAATTAATTAATAAGAAAAATATTATGTGAAACCTGTTATTATATGATGAAAAGTTTTGTAGACCAATTTTAGCCTATTAAAGACTTTTAAAGATATTAATACTTGTATAGCTTTTTTAAATACATACTATATTGCTTTAAAATTATTAGTATATATGAGTTATAGTTTTAATAACTATGGCTTAATCTAAGAGGTGTGGCGACTTAGTGTAGTGGTTTAGTCATCACCTTCTTCAAGTGGCAGGTCTAGAGTTCAAATCCTACAGATGACAATATTTGAAAAATAGGCTTGTGTTTCGGTTAATGGCTATGCTTATTGGGTTAGATCTAGAACTAATCTGTAACTTTGGTCATACTATCTCGTAATAAAAGCTTTGGTGCAATAAATCCAAAGAAGCGGCATAACTAAAAACCCATTTGGGAAGTCCCGAATTGGGGGTAGCAGTGATCTTCAACGGTTTCACAGAAAGGCTAAATTTGAACTAGGGCCTGAGATTGAAGAACCGAGTGACCAGGTCGGCTAGGGAGGACACACCAGCTAAACTGCCAGGTTGTCACATTGGAGAAAAAGGACATATGCTCCAAAAGTATGGACCAAGGAGAGGACATCCTTCAAACACCTAAAGCCTAGGCAGACCAACACATCCAAGTTGCTAGCTAGAAGTAAGGGAGAGACCAATAAAGAATCTGGGTAAGAAGATGACTAGAATGTGAATACCAGGGTTGTTGTGAACTTTATAAAGGCAGGAGTATGTAATTGGCAACTAATTAGAAAGGTTGTGCTTGAGATACGGATTGGGTTACGGCAGTACCCCAAAAGTTGGCTTAAGATACAAACCTGGTGGCAGCAGTACAACAGGTACTAGTTAGGAAAAAGTTACCAAACATGCAGATAAAAACATGTATAGAACATGAACTACTCTGTTAGGTTTACCTCATGGATAGACTAAACTCAAAATGGAGTTTAGTAAGTCCTAAGGTGGGTGTAAAATTTATAGGTGTTGCAAAATCTACTTCTAAATAGTGAGTTATGCCTTGGTTAGTTAGAAGCCACTGATGGTTGTAACCAGATAGTTTAAATGGGTACCTCCTAGTTGGGGTGCAGATACAGCAGATAGTGTAGAATCTTCAAGCGGACTACTTAAATTAGATACTCAAAAGGTGCACGTGTGGCTTGATGTACTATCGTTATAATTGTATAAGTTGTAATTTACTTAATAAAAAGTCCCTGGCCAGAGAGGTCACCTTAATACTTAAAAAAAAAAAAAAAACTATGGCTTAATCTAGAGCTATAACTATTCAGTTGTAGCTAAAACCAGTTTCATTAACAGCACTAAAGAATATTTGAAGATAGTTGACAGTAAATCTGTATTTGGCTAGTTCAATTCTAAATAACAATAATAAAAAAAAAAGCATTAATAGTCATTTACTTTAATTGAGACAAAAAACCTGTTAAAACAATAAAAATACAAGTTGAATATTCATTATAGTTAAACAAATCTTATACTATATATAAATATAGTACTATCTGGTGCAATATCATGAAGTTTATTATGAGATTTTGCAGACATGCATGCTACAGTAAACCATAATGTTCCTGGTATGACAATATATTGTATATATATTTTTTTACTATTGCTACGATATATATATTACACAAAATTATGCAACTTGATTAAATAAAACTATATAACCTAAAGTGACCTTAAAATAATATAACTACCGGTCATATGACTATATGATCAGAAGTCATTTGATTACAAACTTATAACTCATCCCTGCCTGGTATACACCAATTTGGGAGTTAAGATATTAAGTAATATGAATAAAGTAGCAGATATGCAAATACTAATTGGCAGTTAGAAAGAGATATATAAATCCAGATCAATTATATATGGGGGTGAGTTAATAGAAAAGGACCAAATTTTTTTTAAATAAAAGTTTTCTTGACTTTAAGCTTAAATATTTTGACAATTATCTTATTAAATTTAATAATTTTTTTATTTTAATTCTATATAATTTCAAGATTAAAATAAAAAAATATTTAGCAAATTTGATTAAATAGTTGCTGAGATATTTTAATTTAAAAATCAAAAAAATTTTACTAAAAATGATTTGTCCCTTTTCTATTGACTTCTCTTTATATATAGGAGTGTTGATGGCTCTAGTAGGTTTTAGCTATAGATAAATAGTCTTAGATCTAAAGTTCTAGTCTTAGTTTTGATATATAATATATATGTATTTTGGTACTACTACTATATATTCCTGAAAATAAGCTACTATTTTTGGGCAAAAAATTACACAAAAATTTAGATGTAGCTTATTTTTGAGTAAGAGAGGTTTTTAGTCATTTTTTATAAGTAAAAGTAGTTTATATATATATAAGTTAAAATTGTACTAAATAAATCTATATTTGTCAATTAATAAAAGTTGTTTATTCTAAAAGTTTAAAATAAATTGAATAGCTTTTTATTAGTACACTTTTGCATTTTAAGTTCAAATTTAAAATTCAAAACTGGACTAGTAAAAAGTTATCCAAATTGTATGAAACTTTTAAGATATGTGTATTTTTATATTCTAAACAACTTTCATTAATTAACAAATATAAATTTACTTAGTACAATTTAACTTTTATATATAACAACTGCTAAAAAATTTGGAAGGTAGCTTATTTTTAAATAAGAGAGGATTTTACATTTTTGGCTTAAAAGTGAGAGGGTAGCTTATTTTTCAAGAATATATAGTATATGTCAACTTGCTTAAGTATTAATAAAAGTCTGGAGCAGGTGCTACACTTTAATAAATAAATAAATAAAGAAATACAAATTAATATTTAAATTTTTTTAAAAAATTCTTAAATAATATTAAGATATTCTTTTATTAGTGTTTTTAAAATACTATTATGCTTTTAATATATAATATAAAATATTTTAAAAAATATATATATAAGATATCAAATTTTGAAAGAAAATTCATGATTATAAAAGTATTAACTATTATTATTGTTATTATATAAATAAGCTTACAAATTAAAATAAATAAAATTTATGAATTACTAATTTCAAAATAATATATTACTAATTTAATTCAAAATCAAAAGCCTAAAACTTAGTTCTAAATCACTCTATTTAATGATTTCTTATATAATTTACAGGTTGAATCAATGAATATTAGATACATACCAGAAGATATATTTTCTGTTATATTGCTAATATAGATTTACCTTTTGATATTTTACTACTATGTTGCCAAAATGTTACTAATATTTAGCAGATATTTGGCAAACTAATGAATGCATATTGGGAAACTTTTCTCCCAGTATGCACCTGATATTTATTGATTCAACATATAATTATTACTCTAAATTGAGACTATTTACATTATTTTACTTAAACTAATTTAGAGTTTAAAATAAAATGATTAGCTTTTGAATTCAAAATGAAATAAATATGATATCAAAATTATATTAAATATAATTTTATTGTAAGAATTTAATTTTGCTTGCTTTAATTTCAATAATAGTTAAATAAAAATTTGTAGTAGTTATGGATATAAATCACAGGTATTTGCTTTACTAGTAGAAATAAAAAGTATTCTTGCAACAATTAGATATTAATATATTATATATTTATAATAACCTTAATTATTATTTGTAATCTGATTGGCAAATAATTAATAGGTTCTAGTGAAATAATCTCTTCTAATGAAAACTTCACTAGAACTACTAAAACACTAGAAATATCTAGATATCCAGTAAGGTTCCAGCTTCTAGTTAATAATACTAGTATATAACAATCAAGTAGTAATATAAAGACCAATATAAAATTAGATTTTATATTAATAATAGTGCAAAAATCTCTTGTTTGGTAATTAATCAATTATATAATAATAATAGATTAAACCATATTTATTTAGTAGATATGAGCAGTATTATTATATTTACTATATTTAAGACTTTTTTTACCTATATCCAAATTTACATATCTATAGCTTGTCACATGATTATGTATTAGTAAAATAATCTTGATTATTTGTAAATAACTTATATTATTTAGTTATAAATTATTTATTAACTGTATATTAGTAAAATAATTTGTAAATAGCTAATGGCAATACTGTCAGCTATCTCTATACTACCATGTGATGCTAAAGTTGACATATATACAGACTCCTAATCTATTATCTCCAAATACTATAAACTTCTCAACACCTCTTCTAAGTCCTCCAAATACTTTAAATTTGACTGTTGGCCTATATGGTATATACTTATTAATGCCATTAAGGCATTTAATATTCCACTCACACTCTTTAAAGTTTAGGCACATGCCAATGACCAATTCAACACAATTGCTAATACTTTTGCAAAGAAGCACCAGCACCCATCCACACCCACTCTTCAACTAAACCATACTAATATACATGACCCATACTTTATAATGCAATAGAAAGGGTACTATCTAGAAAAACCCACAAGACAATCTATTAAAAAAACCTGCAGAGCC
>CAJVPY010003978.1:0-13242 GCA_910591965.1 Dentiscutata erythropus
TAATCCTGTTATTCATTTTTCAACTACCAGTATAACACTAAATTAAGATTTAAGTAAATTAACTATACCTTGATTTTCGAATTTCTAGCGCGAACTATAAAGTATACGTTCAGCAATCGTGCAAGAACAAAAAATTTTAGTCCTCATTATGGCCAAACTCTAAAAAAAAAAAAAGAACCGAATATTAGCTTGTTCTCAACCAAAAATTAAACTAAATAAAGAATTCCAATGAACCGTAATAAAAATTAATTCTATGACGATTGTCATTGAACCTTAGAGTGTATTAGCAAAGTGTAAAATTCTTAAAGTGTTTAGGAAAGATGTCTTGTTGTAAATATTTACCAATGTAAACTAGGTATCACGAAAATATTACAGTAGCGATCAAACTACCGTATGCCCTGCTTTTGGTACCCATACCCCATGATTCCCAAATATAGTACCTGGTTTTTCATGGGTACTATTCAATTTTAAAGATGGAATTCTTGAATAAGATCTGAGCATTGTAAGCAGTGGCATATGGTATAATTGTGAATCAAGTTTTTTGATGCGCAACCTAGATTAGTGTTAGTGCCTAAAATTGATTTTTTAGTAGAAATCAAAAAGAAAAAATCAGTTTTATAAATAGTCATTTTCAAAAAAAATAAATTTATCACTTGACTCATTTAATCCGTGAAGTATATTGAAACGCCAATTTTGTACAAATATCCTATAATAAAATAAGATAATGTTGCAAAAATTAGACCATACTATGACACAATATTAATAGAATAAAGAATCCTTCCCATAATTATTGAATCCCGTGACTGCTATAATAAGTCTAATTCAAGGGATCTAATATTGCCAAAATCATAAATTTTATTTGCTGTTAAAATAAATTCAGAGTTGGCATTTGGACTATGTCCATATTTTTTAAAAAATTTGGACATAGTGTCACGTAGTTTATAAACAGCCCCTATACCTTGTAAAAGGTATACAAATTGGGGACGAAAGCTTAAGTGAATTGGGAAGAAAGATGGATGGACGAAGGTATGAATCGATCGATTCACGTGACCACATGATCGATCGGTAAATCAAGGTGTGGGGTGGCATATGCAATATCGGGTATGATAGGTACCCTGATCATCAAGTGCATTAATATGATAATTAAGTTGGGGAAACAATGAAAAGTTTAATTAATTAATAACAAAAAAATAGTTAAACTGTAATACAATATATGTAATTGATTGAATCATATAAATAGCAAAATGTGAATAAAGAATTCAACAGTCTTTCGACTGAAAAGAATTGAGTAATAAACAGTTAAAAACAGATACCTACGTTCGAAGAAGTGCAGTATGCGTCGTTGTGTGTGTAAAGTAAAGTGTCCCGAAGCCAAGCGAGACCATTAATGTAAATAAACCGTCTGAGTTAGATAGCAGTTACTATGGTGATTGCTTACACATAGTCCAAATGTATATATCCAATTGAAAAATGACTCCATATTTTGTCCATATTATTTTAATTAGTCCAAATGACAACACTGTTAAAATTTAAATATTCCATTGTAAAGCCTTACTATTATTGTAGATGAAAGAAATTTCAAAAAGACAGCTGCGCCACGAAACAAGCAATCAACGTCAAATTGAAATCGGTAGATATAAACGAAGTCCAAAAGAAAAGGCTATTAAGATAATTAAAGTTCTGAATGGAACGTCTAAATTGAAGTTAAAAGCACACTGATATTAGTAATACTTGATGGAAGGGAATTGTGGAATGCCAGCCTACTTTCGTGTTATAAAAAAGCTTTAGAAAAGGTGGACACGTGATATTTGAGATAACTCAATTGAAATTCTGAATGGAACGTTCAGATGGAAGTTAAAGAAGGTCAATAATATTACTTTTGCGCAGTGTTGGACAATGAATATCATATAACTTACATGAATTCCATATCCAGGGTTGGCATTGGTATGAATGGACCCAAGTCCATTAACCAGTTCCAAGATTTTTTTTGGTGTTAACCTTATTTTGACTTATGCTAATGGACTAATAAAACAATGGACAAATGGATTATGATATTGGTCTATTGAGATCCATTGACAATCTTATTTTCAATGGACATAGTCCATTGCCAACCCTGTCCATATCAACATTCCTATTCAAAAAATTATTTGAATTTGAATCATTCTGAAAGATATAAAAGAGTTGCAATTTCACTCCTGTAAAAAAAATAAGATCTTTGGATTTAAAATATTGTCTTAGATAAAATCTTTTTTATACAATACGAGATAGTCAAACATACCTTATTATTTATTATACACACTTTGTGCATATATATCCCCTTTTTTAAAATGCCAAAAAAGTGACAATTCAATACAAAAATCGTGAGCAAAGGCGTTATAGACCCTGGCTCACATTATGGAATTTGGTCCAAATTGTGGTGGAAAAAGGTTATTTTGAAATTAGTTGATAAAACAAAACATTTTGTAATACCTTATCGTTTATACATAGTCGTTGAATGTGAACTTAACGATAAAATCTTCAGTGTTGCCGTTGTGCAAAGTGCACAAAATCCATTAAAGCCTGGATTTCAATGTACCTACAATACAATTAAATTTGATGTTGAGCCAAACTCATCAGCAGCGATTAAAGCATGTTATCAAAAAGTTTTTAAAACAAAAACAGAATACTTTAATATAGCCATTATGGGTTTCGAAAACGAGAATATTACTTGACAGCTGATTGATGATGTTGAATTTTTTCCACTTTTTCTTCAAATTGAAGGTTTAAATGTAACAATAGCAAGTATTGGTGACCTAGACAAAAATAAATTCTATGAAGTCGGCACTGGTTTTGTTTCTTTGTTTACTACACGTTATTGTAGCACACAATGTCTGTTTGTATTTAAAATTGAAAAACAATATAATTTAGAAATTTATTTAGAATCAGAGTGTACACATCAATTCATAGGACAAACGCCAGATGATGTTTGGGATAAAGTAGAAATTCTCAAAAAACATGCCAGGTTATATTTTTTTAAATTACAGACGAATTGGTTCAAGAACGTATAGAGTTACTAAAGGGTGGATCACCAAAGTGTATGCCAAATGACTAGGTGAATGTGCAACAGCTTGAAAAAGTATTTATTCATCATATCAAATCGCAAAAAATTCTTAATGCAATGACTAACTGGCCACTTGTCTTTTATAAGTAGCATAAACAAAAAAGCTCAATCATCCAATTTCTGCTTATATTACAAAAAATTTACCTACCTGAATATACTTTTCAAGAAAAAGAATTATGAGCATGGCGGTCAATGTTTACTGCTTGTAGGTGTACTGATATAACCCCTGTTTCAAGAAAAGAATCTTTAATAGAGTTCTGGAGTAAAGCATCAGACCCTATAGCAGATAAAGAGTTACTAGAAACTCTTTATAAAAATGATATCATCCAATTTCCACAAAATTTACAACCAACACATGATTCAACTTTTTGGGATAGTTTTCGGGATGCATTACTTTCGAATAAAAGAGGGTCCGATGGTAAAATTCGCATTCTTTCCATTATCGCCCAGAAATTCACCTATAGTACTCTCAGAAAGAAATTAGGTATAAGTAATGATTTAATAAATAGTGCCAGAAAGCATGCATAGCTTTATGGCCCAGGCACACCACTTCTGCAAAAGCCAAAAAGGATATCTTCAAGGCTTACCAATATTCAGGAAGAACAATTTCTATTATTTTTTCAGGAGTTCGTACTATACAGATTCAAAAGGATCGCCAATCCTATATTTGCGCGATCAAAAAAGTGAACTGTGGAAAAAATTCCAAGAAACTTACCCAAACGGTATGAAAAGAACTAGTTTTATGGCTCGATTAGCTGATTCAGAGAACCTTAAATATTGTCAAGATCTTGGTGGATTATATATGATTTGCCATGACTACAGATATGATACCTTTGATAATTTGAAAAATATTATCCATTCTAATTTTACAGACAAAAATTTCATAGTTAGTAAATAATTATTTAATTTTTAAAATTAGAGTATAGTACAGATTTCATAGATGTGCTTGCTCAAGAGTAAAGATGCCAAGCTAAGATGGCGAAGTAGATTTATCACTATTAGTTTGAATTGGTAGAATCAGTGAAATTAATTTCACCAGCATCTCTACTCAAGAGCGGTCTAAAAGTTTTTTGTGTCCATATCTTAATTAGTAATTTAAAAATATTTTTTTACTAACCAATTTTATTAGGACCAACTTTTAGAGCATCTCAATAAACTCAAACAACATCTTAGGCGAGGCTATGAAGAAGAGCTAATAGTTAGAGCAAATGGTCATGTAGAACACAATCCTTGTATTTCCTACTGTCTAGCTTATGCATTCAGTGAATGCGTTAATAGTCACGAAACACGATACTCCAACTGTGATAAATTGTTTGATTTTTTAGATTTTATTTATAGATCAGTACTATCAGATGATTTACGTTTACAAATCGAAGAATCTAGAGAAAAATTATTATATTACCTTTCACATCAAGTACGAAAAGTCTACCTAAACGCCCAATTTAAAGCAACATTAAAGGAGCTTGACTTTGATGGTGCGTTTTTCATTGCAGACTATAAAATGCGAATAACACCTCAGTCTGCATGTGAATCAAAAGGTGAATTTTTTGGAAAGCGTAGTTGGACCCTATATACGATTTTGGTCTTTACAAAAAAAGATCAATTCCAATTAGACATTAAAGCATATGACTACTGGTCAACAGATACCAAGCAAGATGCTTGGTTTACCGCTTCAGTTGTATTTGAATCGATGGAAAAAAAGCCTAAATGGATTAAAGTTATGTCTGACAATGGGCTTCATTATCATAATACTGAATTAATATCAATAGTTGGACATTGGCATGAGTAGTATGGTATTGAGGTTCGTAACTGGTTGTTTTTGGAACCTGGGGAAGCAAAAACAACTGTAGATTCACATCATGCTACGGTTAGTATCTTATATAATAATATATGTGGTTTTTTTTTTAATTGTACTATTAAAAATACTCACTGTTATTAGATAACACATGAAATAAAGCAATATTTAAGAATCAGACTAGATATAGCGACAGGAGATAATATAAGCCATGCAATTAAAGATCTGTCTGGAACCATAGTAACAAATATAGAACCAAATCGTGGTGATAACGTTAATGAAGATAAAAAAAAAGATCTAAAGTTAAGATTAAAACCATCAAAGGGATTTCAAATTTATATTACTGGAGATGGCCTGTTGGGGTAGATATAATGGATATATTAGCGCATGTCCTCTACCTCATATTGGAGAATGGAATAACTTTTCACCCGCATATCTGAATAACCTTTGAAACGTTCCACTTCACCAACCAACCCCAACTACATCAGAACAAACAATACCAAGCTCTACATGGACAATTCCAATAAATGATGTAAATGACTATGAAGAAGGTATTGGAATATATTTATATCATTGATTTTTTTAAAAAAATAGAAAAATTCTAATAGCTTGAAACGTTTTAAACTAAAAGACGTTAATGTGGATCAAGATGATAAGAATGAAAGCCAAAAAGAAATAATAAATAGTAAGTTGTAATTATAATACCCTTATCTAATGCATTCGACTTTTTATTCAAGTGTCTAATGTCTAAATCAATTTATTAGACCTTTTAGTCATAATATCAATTCCAAGGTAAGCATGAAAAAATTAATAACATTTGATGTTCTACTTACAAATAAATGTTTTACTATAGTACAATAGATTTGGAATTCCTATTACTTAAGGGGTGAGCATTAAGAGACAATCAAAAGTTAGGCAACAGAGGTAGTGGTACTAGGATCAAAAAACACATAAAATCTATATTAGAATGCTTTTTTTTAAATGAGAATTGAGAAAGTACAGATAGAATGGATGCACAGGCCATGCATAAAGAACTCCTGGAATATGTCGAAGATGGTAATATAGAAGAGGAGGATGTTCCAAAAATTTCTACAATTCAAAATTGGATAAACACATATGCTCATGCTTTTAAACGAAGAGTAGCAATTGAGTTAGATAATAGTGCTTAGTTGAAAGTAATACTTGCTTTTGTTTTGTATCTTGAGATTTAAATAAAATATCAAATATTGATTAGTATTTATAATATAATAAAATAAAATTTTAAACGTCAATAAAATTAAAATTATAATTCATAATAGAATCGCCCAGAAACACAATTTATTTCTATATATATGAGTCCTTTATAAGAAAAAAAAAGTTTTAATAGCAATAGAGAATCAAGCATAAATTGGTTGCAAATTTACCTCAAGTTCATCGCATTCAGCATAAGTTAAACACTATATTCATTTCGTTCTTCAGAAGATCTATTTCAGCAAGAAAGTGGAAATTGCTGTTATACGGGAAGATCTACTTCAACAAGATATAAAACAGGTAGAATTTGCCATCATACAGGAAGATCTGCTTCAACAAGAGGTAAAGCAGGTGGAAATTGCTGTTATACAGTTACGCGGTCATATACTATATATAAGAAAAAATACTAGTAAATGCAGATTAGTATTGCTCTTGCTGTAAAATATTTTTGAAAGCCAAAAATATTTATAAATTTGGTCATGGGATGAGCTAAAAACGAATTATACTAAATACCTTATAGATCTAATTAAGCTAATTATCTCGAAATACTACATAGTGAATGCCGCGTGCATACAAAGTAAAGTCAGGCAGAAAAAAGTATCGATAGTTAATGACCCCATAATTAGAAACTAGTGGCGTCGTTTTATAATTTGTGCTAATTCAATACAAGATTGGATATAAAATTTATTGACCTTGCTTATAACCTGAAATTTTCAATACAAATATCTCGTATATGTGATTTGTGTCATGTTACTATATTAAAATTCTCTAATTTACTGGCAGATTATCAATTAAAGTACTTTTTGGAAATACACTATTTTACTAATAAAAATCACTGCAAAAGCCATTTTTCGCTATAACATCTATATTCACTATGCTAAAATAATCAGTAATAATCAATATCTCTGTGAACTTTACTTAGAAAGCAAAATATACCTACCGCTTATTGGACCGTATCAAACTATACTATAGAGTGAAAGTAACTAGAAATGTTTTTATCTAAAACTATTTTATTACATTAGATTTAAATAAGCTTTTATTTCTTTAACAAGAAGATTCGGGCTTAATATTTAAATTTGATCAGTTCTTGTAGTGTGTTTGAGCTTGTCAATATAAATTAGTAGTTAAAGTTTTAAATATATCTTATATAGTAGATTCTTTAATAGTTGAGTTTTTTTAGTAATAAATATCTTATTTGCCTACTTTATACATATCTATCTATTCTCTACATATTGATAATAAGTTCTTTCACGTGTATCTATTAGTTTGTAAGCTTTTTTATACAAAGTTTTTTTGTTTTCTAATATTGTAGTATTAATTAAAAATTATATATTTGATTAATTAATTATTACAGGAAATCACAAGTAGATCTACAAAAATTAACCAATCATATAAATATCTTTCTATGAATCATACATGGTGCAATTTATACTGTCTATTTTTGGCCTCTAATTTTTAGATCTATAAGTTAGTATGGTAGTTACACTTAGATGCCAATAGAGTAGCCAGTAGGGTTGCAACTCAAACTCTTTTTTTTGGTTACGACATTACTACTTAATTTGGGTTTGGGTATTTCTATCTAGTTTGGGTTTATAACCAAAACCCAAATATATATCCCATTTTGGTTAATAGTATCAAACTCAAAAACCATCAATTCATTAAATAAATATTCATGTATTTGATAATATAATCTTAAAATTTTAAATTATTTAACAAATATCAACTTTTAATTGGGTATATTCAAGTTAAATGTTGATAATTTAAAAATCGAATTTAAATATTATGGATTATAGAATAAATATAGCTAAGCCATTAACATGTAAAAATCTTGTTTGGGTATTGCGTAATAAATAACATTATTGTTGAAACTTATATTAGGAAAACTTGATTATAATTTATGTAGTAAAAAGTGCATGTGTAATTGCCGTCTAATTCATTTTTATCCACAATTGTATATTCTAAGTAATTCTTGAATTTTAAGTGATGGAAAGAAAAATTCGTTTTAAACTCTTCTTATAAAATTTTATTGACACCCTGATAAAACTGGTTTCAATTAAATTATTTAATTATCATATTTGGTAAATAATTGTTTTACTTAAGGTTCATGAATATTAAATCAATGACCTAATTTTAACCTATTTGATTAGATGTGCATAAGATGAAAATTTCTCTTTGAAACTTTAAGTTGTATTAACTTACTATTTGAAATCAGCATAAGAATTTATTGCAAAATATTTTAGATTTGCTGATTCAAGCCACACAAAATAAATGTTAGCTGCATATAAAAATTTCCAGCAACAAATATGAACCTTTTCGTAATTATTAATTCGCATTATCTAATAATCCAATCTACATAGCTACAAGAAAAAAAAAAGAGGGCTACCAATAATATTGATTTTATCTAGAACTTAAAGAATCAATTCCTTTGCTCATTATACAAAACAAAAGTAATAAAAATTTAATAATATAATTAGATATTCAGTAATAATAATAATTAATTATAAACATCCTTATCTTTATATAAATAATTTTTGCAGTTATATTTAGTCAATTAAATCATTTTGGCCTATTGATTAATTGTCACAATTATCTTCATACCATTAACTAAAATTTTTTATAAAAAAAAAGTTAAATACATCTGATAAAAAAAATTTACTTGTATAAAACCTGTATAAACAATATAAAATAGTGTTAGTGTCAGTATTTTAAAGTAATTTCATACAAATGGCATGATTTATTTCTCATACAGATACATGTATCTTGTATATCTTTAGAACCTTAATTGCTAAGTGCGAGAGATTTTTTACTTATATATAACATTAGAAATTTTTTTTTATTGCAGTTCTGTGCAGATTTGCAAAAAAATTAAATAATAAATTAAATGAAAATCTGTGCAAAACTTCAAAATTTATATTATAAATGCAGAAATTAGATACAATTCTGCGCAAAACTTCAAATTCTAAAAAATTTTGCAGATTTTTTACAACAATTCTTCAAAAATACAGATTTTTGCAAATTTGCATTTATTTAATTTTCTCGATAAACACTAGCATTCTTATTCATTAATTTGCAATTAAAATTGATTAAGATTTGAAAAACGGTTATTATAAATAAAACAATCACATCAGTTAATAAATCTTCCAGTTCTAAACTACCAGAAACTATTAATACTTCTGTAAAACGTAAGACAGATAAAAGTAAAGGAGGAAGACCAAAGATGCCGATTTGGGATGACTATAATAAAGGTGAAGATAACGAGCACAGGCATTTTAGAGCAATTTGTCGTTATTGTGACAGGAAAAAGTGGCAATGTGGAAAGCCTTCTACCATGGAAGCACATTTAGCATTTCATTGTAAAGGACCAGTACCAGATGATATTAGAAGAAGATGGTTAATTGAAGTTGCAAAAAGAGGCAAAAAAGCGAATAATAATAGAAATAATGAGTTTTCTATTAAAAAAAAAACCAAAACCAATTAATCAATTACTTTATATTACCAAAGTGTTAGCAAATTAATATCTCAACAATCTGCAGATATTACAAAAGCATTACTTAAAGCTTTTGTATATTGTGGAATTCCTTTTGCAATCATTGATAACTTATATTTTCGAAATTTTTTGAGACTTTTGCAATCTGGTTATACACCACCGCATAAAGATACTCTTTTAGGTTCTGTGCTTGATGGTGAAATTGCATGAATTGTTGTTAAAATGGAAGCTGAGCTACAAAAAACAGATAATTTAACTTTATATAAATATAATTGTCAATTTTTATTTTATACAAAAATAATACTAATTAATCTTATTCATAGCTCTTGATGGTTGGACTTCTCCAAGAGGTAATTCAGTTTATAACTACATTATTATGACTCCAAGTTGTTGTGAATATCTTTATTCTATAGCTGATTATTCAAGAGAACATCAAACAGGAAATTTTATTAGCAATAAAATTTCAGATATAATTGAAAAAATCGGTTCTCACCATTTTGCTGCAGTTGTAACAGATAATAGGTCTAATGTACACATTGCATAACAATCTATTCATCATAACTATTCTCATATTTTAAGCATTCGTTGTATTGCTCATACACTAAACCTAATAGCCACTGATCTTGTAAAAAATTACTTGATTAAAGAAATTTTGAAACAAGCTAATATGCTAGTTTTATTTGTTTATAAATCTTACCTAGCAAGTCAGATTTTGTGAGACACTATTTCGTCAATGAATATTAGAGGTAGATCTTTGGAAACATATTGTGAAACACGTTAAGTATCAATTTATGATACAACAAATTTTATCATACATGTTAGGTTTGCAATTGATAAGGTTTGTAAAATATATTTAATTATTAAAATTTTGTACAGCATACTACTAAATAAAAAATATATGGAGTATACTACGGGTTATTGAATAATTTACTTGTATTACACAAGTAAATCATTAAGTAACTCATAGAACCTCACTTGGTGGGCTCTATTTTAAAACTGTAATATATATCTTCTTTTTTTTTATCAAGATTCTTGAAGAGCAGCCGAAAATATTTACTAACATAGAAGTATTTGGTATTGCATGTGATGAAAATGATATTTTTTATACTTCTTGCAAAAGAATAGCCTTAATTTTTAAGCCAATCAGGCGGATAATTACTTTACTTAAAAGTCATATAGCAAGTTTGGCTGATTGTTTTTTAGGAATCATGCAATTAGCAGCTGCTTTAGAAGAATATCTTCTAGCAACAATTTCCATTCTTTGGCTATTGCAGCATTTAATCGTTGTTATCAGCAATTTGATATTTCATCATATGTTTTGACTTATTTTCTTTATCCATACTACCAAGGTCAGAATCTACAAAAAGGAAAATTTCGTGATATTTGTGAACTAGCAGTTAATTACTACAAAGATTTATATTATAGTGAAAGCAAATGTCGTAAATTAGTAGATTAGTTAATCAAGTATAAAGCAAAAGTTACACCTTGAGACCTTGAATTTTCTTATAATTTAACGCCTTATATATGGTGGAGAGTTGTTGAAAAATTAGCAAAAACCATGTTTGCTATTGTGCCCTCCCAAGCCAACTGTGAACATAATTTCTCTATCTTGAAATGGTTCAGTGAAGGACGTTACACATGGCTTCAGGTTTCCCAGTTAGAAAGCATGGCCCAAATTTATTCATTCTATGTTTCGAATATAAAAAAAGAATTAAATTTTTGCAATGATAATTCTGTGAATATAGAGCTATGCAATAGTGTGTTTGATAAAACAATTTTTGCAGAAATTGATTGTCCTGATTTAAATAAAAATGAAGAAAAAGATGAAATAGAAGAGGAAGATGAAGTAGAAGTTGTAAACTTTACAGCAAATAAAATTGCAATAGTTTTTCAAGATTGGGTGAATATATCAAATACAATATTTGGATTAAGCACTAATCAAGAAGAAACTATATTAGCCGAAGAAGAAGTAAATATGGATTTTAAAAGTGGGTTTTTGGTTCAGGATATATTAAGCAATAATGATTTAAGTAAATAATACTATATTGAATATTTTCAAAGTATTCAAATTTTTTTTATTTTTGAATAAAAATATTATAAGTTATTTGTTTTATCTTCAATCAAAGGCAAGAAGTTAAAAATAAAAGCCTCTTCAAAACCAACCCAATAATTAGAATATTTTTCTAAATACCTTTTATAATAAGCAAAAAAAAAAATTTGTGAAATAAAAATTAGCATATAAAATAAAAGTTAAAAAAAAGATAATTTTTTAACTCTCCTTATTTACACGGATTAAGTAATTTTCTTTGAACATCTTTTATCACTTTGAAAATAATAAATATCAAGTTATATTATGTAAAAAACTTCATTTCAAACTTTTAAACAATTGAAAAAGGTTTTTTTAACTAGTGATAATCATGATCAATTTATTCGATCAATCTGAAAAGTCAATTAATCATGTGACTACTAATTTTTTTTTTATAATACAGGTCTTTAGCAAAACTGTCATCGATACAAAAACTTATTATATTGAATATGATGTTGCTACAATGAGTTATTTGTATAATTGTTAAGAGAGCAATTAGTTGGGGCAAAGTTTTATAAGACAAAAATCAGATGCTACATAGTACGTACGTAATTACTGTTTTATCTTATTTGGAATGAGACCCAAACCTGATTTTTACATGTAAAAAATTTGGGACTTCTAGCCATAATACAAATTATATGTCAGAAATATTTGATATTACAGCAAATTAGAAGACATTTTGCAAAACTAGTAAATACTATTTGGGATTCTACCAAATCCCAAACTAGTAGGTTTGGGTCGCAACCCTAGTAGCCAAGTAATGTCAGACTAAATAGAAGACTGTCTAAGTTAAAAAAAAAAAAATTTAGATAAATTTTACAAAAGTAAATAACTATAGAGTATATAAATCAAGCTATAGCACAAGCTATTAAAATACAGGTAATATATATATGAGACATGAACTGCTTTGCCAGGCTTACTACAAGATAATTTAATACTGTATATATAGATGTACTATTTAAATTTTTAATTTTAATATTAATGAATAGGATTTCAGTATATTACTGATACTATATTGTACTACATGTTGACATTTTTCAAAAGCAATTATCTAATAATTTTAAAATTTAAATTATATTTTAAACAACTTTAATTAGTTTGTTAAGTATTTGGCTTTGTAGACCATGATAATTATTAGTTCTAAATAGCATTTTTTGATTTTTTAGAATTTTTTTTTAAGTTAAATATTTTAGTTTAAGCTATTTTTATATAGTATTTACTAGCTATTATAAAAAATTTTTTTTTATTAATAAATTTTTTTAAAAATTTATAAAAATTGTTAAAATAAGTTTGCTAATTTTAATTATAAAAATTTTTTTAATATTAGACTAATATATAAAAAATAATTTAGCTTTAAAGTTTTTACTAGTAAGTACTATACAAAGATTATATAAACTATATTAAAAAATAAATATGATTTTTTAAAATTTAAAGTAATATAACTTAAGATAAATTAATTTAATATTTATTAAATTTTATAATTAAAATTAGATAGTTATTATTTATAATTTTTATTAAAAAATTTATTTAATAAAAAAATTTTT
>CAJVPY010003979.1:0-13240 GCA_910591965.1 Dentiscutata erythropus
ATTTTTATATTTTAAAAAAATAGATCAGATATGAATTTATAAAATTTAAGCAGGCAAATTTGCCTGCTAAAACTGGATGGTTTAAGGGATAATGCAATATTCATCCCGTAGTCGATGTTGCAAAGGTTATTAATATCGTGAAATTTAATATAGCATTATATCTTTACAAACCCATCCCAAATCTTTAATATTAAAAGCAAATTAATAATTTTTTGAGTTATTTCCATAGTATTATTTACTATCCAACTCAAAAAATTTTAAATTTTAGCTTGTTAAACAAAATTACCTAGATTAGTACTTTGTAGACTGATTTTCACAAATTCAAGCCAACATTTTCGTCAATATTCATACAGATAGAGCTCTTTTTACTTAACTTCTAGTACCAAACCATAATTTCAATATATATAAAAAAAAAAAAAACCTAAATTATTAATATGTTTTAATTTTTTTGATAAAACTGTACTTCAACAGCAATTAAATAGCAAAGGTTGGTGGCTCAATTTAAAATCGTCACTTGGGTTGGCTCATTGCTGACAGGTAAATGACAAACCTTTACTAGTTTTTTACAAACACGATAGCTCTATCACTTTTATTGGTGTAAAGAGCCAGGAAGCTACTAAAATTACATATTTAGCTTACTACCCTTGTGGTACACCAGTTTTGCAGCAACGAAGAAACTAGGGCTCTTTTGAGTTATAAATCATATATAATTTTTTTTTTGCTAGAACATCATTTAAGTTCTATTGTGACATGAGAATACAAAAATGTGAATAGATTTTCCGGTCACATGATTCTTCGTTATACAATAGCCATTATCTAGAGTGTCCAGAATTATGCGATGCGATGAGGTAAATTATGCGATTTGACCGACGTCGATTATGTGATGAATGCGAAATAATTTTAAATTTATATAAAATGTTTAAATAGATTATGTGATTTTTAAAGTATTATGCTATATGTATTTACTATTCTACCTTTAGAATCATTTGGATATTGATCCAAAAATTGCCTCAACCTTGCTTGTATTTTAAGTTCAGTCATTTTCTATATCGAAACTTTCCAGAATTCCTTTTCCGCATTAATTATCACATATAGGAGTCGTTTAAAGTCTGGCATCTCACGAAATCACCCGAAGCACGGGAAATCACAGGAGACGCAGGGATCCTGATTTTTTTCGGATTTTAGTAGAATTTAAATTAACTTTTTTGGGGGGCTTTTTTAAATTTTGATAATCGTAGCAAGTTGCGCATTGAATTTTTTCACTAATTAGTTTTTTTATTTTTTAGTTTTGTAGTCCTTGTTGAAGCTATCATTCGTGGAATCGTTGCTTGTTAGTGCTATCGTCTGTGACGTTGTCGCTTATTGGAGTCGTCATTTGTGGTGTCGTGCTTGTTGGGGTCGTCATTCGTTTTGTCGTTTATTGAAGCCATCGTTCATAGTGTCGTCATTTATTGGAGCCAACATTTGACATTGTCATTTGTTGAAGCATTGTTGTTTGTTGAAGTCGTCATTTATTAGAACTATAGTTCGCTTGATGGTGTTACCTTTTTTGGGAGACTGTCATTCGTGGTTTTGTTATCACTTTCTGGTGTTTTTGCTTTCATTGTCAGCGTGTAATATTGTTGTTGTGTAATATTGTTGCTACGTTCATTATTCTTTTTTCTTTTCCAATGAAAATTAATGCATTCTTTTTTTGTAAACCTCGGTTTTATTGAAGTCGGACGATTGAGAATAGTTTTCCCATTTAATAGACTAATGCTAATAATTTTTTTTAAAATTCTTTCTATATAGTTTTGCGGTGGGTTCACTATGATATGCATTGGTGGATTTCTACGGTATTTCGGGATGGTTTTCTATGACCTTTCGGAGCATGTTCTATGACATTTTGTGGTGTTCTATGATAGCTTTCTACATTGTTAATGATGCGTTTTATAGGACGTCCCTGGTTGTTTTTACATTGGAGATCGCTGAGGTTTTAAAGTTAGGGTAGTATATAATGCTAGGGTAAGGTTAGAATTAGAGATTAGAATAGTTAGAGTATTTTATTTAGAGATTACAGTAAACTTAGTTATTGCTATATAATAACATTCGTTATATATAAGAGATTCATTGCGCAATGAAGTTTTAGGAATATATATAGTTGCGCGATTTGACGATGTAACGATTGTATTTAAAAAAAGAATACGATAAATTAATTAATTAATAAAAAAAAAATAACAATAAAAAATAATAATGATAATAAAAAAGATTAATAAAAATAATTAATTTTATTGGTCGATATGCAGACCATCAATCACATGATATTTAACAAGATCTTTTCTTTTTTATTTTTATTTTTTCAAATACTCTTTTCTCTTGCGGTTGTGTAAGACTTGTCTTATTATCATTACTGATATGCTATACGATAAGCAGTGTTTTTTGAAAGCACATTCATACTGTAGTGCCGTAGTTTTGTAGTTGTGGGTTGCACAATAGAATAGTCTATACGAATTATTGTGTCTTACAGACCTTTTTTTTTTTTTTTTTTTATATATATATAATATATATAGTTTTTTTTTTTTTTTTTCTAATATGGCGGGTAACTTTGCTGAAAGAGAAGAGAACGTATTTAAAGAAATTGAAATTGATGAAGGTGAAGAAATTTTGGTGGGAAATGAAAGGACTGTTTTTGAAGAAAATGAAGTGGTTGTATTGGAGGATAGTGAAGAAGAAAACAAGGTACAAGTAATATCCGTGACAGGTGAAGCACCCGCAGCACATGAAAGGCTCAAAGTTTATACGTCACAATCCACAACTCCTGATCAAAGGCGTGCGCTACTCTTTAATATTGGCGAACCATTTGAAGTATCAATGGATGAATTCGATCGCGAATAGTGGCCGCTTGTTACAAATGTGTGAACAAGGTTCAGCTATAAAAACCACACCAATGGTAATTCTTGGAAGGCATTTGCATGCAGATTAATGAAGCATAATAATTCAAGTAGTCGAAAGGAAGGAATTCCTGTTGAAAAGCATCGAAAAACGAAGGTCTGCCCATCTAATCTCTGCTCTGCAAAAATCCGGGTGTTACGTTTTGTTAGTGCACAAAAAGTGCAGGTAGAACAATATAACGAAAGTCTTAATCATACACATACACTTGATGAAAGTGAAAAGCTAAAGCGCTCGGAAGCGGTACGTAAATTGGTTGAGGAAGAAGCGGCCAAAGACTATCCACCACCTGCTATCACGAATGCGGTTAAAGAATATGCAACTAGGGCGTTAGATCTGAGCTCAAGTGTTAAAGAGCTAAAACGTACCGAGGTTACAAACATTAAATACAAAGTTTGTGAGGTACAAAATAATAATTTAGGGGTAATAAAAATAAAAAAAATGATATAGAAGAAAGCATTCTTTTTTTGAAAAACCAAGGTTATCATGTTGAATATTACATAACCCTAGTTGGGCTACTTATGGTCTTGTTTTCGTACATCCCCTTCAACTTATCAAACTCGAACGATATGGGTGGTTAACCCTTATTGATTCGACCCATAAAACTAACAAGTATGATTGCCGCCTTTTTACCTTGTATGTTCGGGATACGTATGGTTGTTGGGACGTTGGTGCCCACTTTTTTGTTGAGAAAGAAGATAGTGACACGGTCTCGGATGCTTTAAAAATAATAAAAAGATTTGGAAGCCATTGGAAACCACGATATATCCTTGCCGACCAAAGCCATGTTGAGGCCAATAGTGTTACGAAAGCATTTCCTGGTCTCCGGGGTGGTGAGCAAGAATGTGCCGTAATTTTTGCACGGTTCACGTAATACGGGTATGGATGAATAAAATATATGAAACAAAGGCCCGAGGAAAAATAATCCAAGCAATGCATAAAACTACAAAAATTGGATATGACAAGCTTATCAAAGAGGCAATTGATTCATGTCAAGTTGCCGGTGTAAAAAATTATATCAAACGAAATTATCAGAAAAGTTCAAATCAATGGGCTTTATGGGCTCGACAGCATTCACCACTTTTATTACAAGTGACTTCGACGAATACCCTGGAATCATACCATAGCGAATTAAAGAGGACGACGACATCGAGCTATGGTTTAATAGGTATAACACGAAAATCATGTTTTTATTTAGTCTGATGGCCCGTTTTTTTTTTTTTCTTTTTTTTTTTTTTTTTTTTTTTTTTTTTTAACAAAAAAAAAAGTTTTTTTTTTTTTTAACTGTAAAAAAAAAAATATATATATAAGAATTTTATTTTAATTTTTTTTTTAGCGAAAACCATGTTTTTATTTAGGCTGGTGGCCCGATTTTTTTTTTTTTTTAAAAAAAAAGTTTTTTTTTTTTCTTTAACCGAAATAATGTTTGTAAAAAGAAAATTTTGTTGTAAAAATTTTATTTTTTTATTAAATGTTATTGACACAAAAAAAAAAGGAAAAAAACTTTTTTAAAGCATTATTCTATTTATATTAGGCGCGTGTCATAAAACCGTCACCCTGGATATAAAAAAACGTACTGACGCAGAACATGTGGCATTCGAATTTAGAATTAAGCGGATTTCGGTTGTTGGTATTGATGATGAGATTCTTGGTCAAATTCATAATTTCCCATTTCCAATCCAAAAGTTAATCGTCGATGAATCTTGTGCCGTTGAAAAAAGGGTTGAAAAAGGTAAAAAATCACCTGGTTTAACTTTGTCTAGTTGTTTCTGCTTGTTCTTTCGTCGGTACTTACTTCCTTGCCAACATATATTTCACGAACATGTGTATGGCGATAAACAAATATTAACTTTAAATGTGTGGAAGCAAATCAGTCTTTTCGGGTTATCTGGTTTGGAAGACCAATAAAACCAAATAAAGTAAGGTGTAAAAAGTAACAGATTGGGGTACTGGGTAGTGACTTGAATTGGTTGAGCTATAATCAGTTAACCGACCGAACCGAATAAATTTCGGGTAACCGGTTGAGGAAATTCTTAATCGGTTGAATCAATATGGTATGAGAAAATGTCAAATGACGTAGGAGAGAGTAAGGATTTGTAAAGTTCCGACAGAAAATAAATGAACATAAAAGACAAGTAGGTCGAGACAAAAAATTAGAGTAATGCTCCGAGAATTTCCGAAGGCAGTGTAGATGTTAATCTTGACCGGTTGGTAATTGGTTGAATGAAATAATTAGGTTCAGTTAACCGATTAAGAGAATTTTTCTCGGTTCAAATCACTAGTACAGAGATAGCATACCAGCTTCTGCTAATTCTGTATAAATAAAAGGGAATTTACAATTAAGTGCCCAAAAAGGTAAAATAATTACATATAAGTGCCCTATTTTAAAAATTTTTACTATATCTCATGATACAGTGAACGAAATTTAATGGTTTGGATACTATTCGAATCGTCTCGTCAAGTTGGATCGGATGGTACCAAAATTGCTAAATTTAGATTACTGGATTACAAGTTATTCAACATTTTCTAAAATCCGTTTAAATCGTGATATCTCGTTATCCAGTAATTCAAATTTAGCAATTTTAGTACCATTCGATCCGTCTTGACGAGACAATTCAAATGGTATCCAAACCATTAAATTTCGTTCACTGTATCATGAGATATAGTAAAAATTTCTAAAATAGGGCACTTATATGTAATTATTTTACTTTTTTGGGCACTTATTTGTAAATTCCCCTAAATAAAATACATAACTTTATATTTTTTGATGCCAACTTTTGAATCCATAGAGAAGGATGTCTTTTCCAGATTTTATTGATGTTGTCAATCCAATTTCTGTGCTTCTTTTGTTTTTTGTCAGTTAAAAAGGTTTTGTGCTTTAAACTACATAGGTATTCGAGAAGGCGATTGGACACATTAGGCCTCTCCAATATTCTTATAAATGGTTTTCACGCAACTTATTCCTCTTCAAAGTATTTCTTCAACGAACATGTCTTGTGTTTAGAACCTGACATTGTGTGAAAAAAGAGGATATGTATTTCACAAACCATACATGTGGTACAAACATTTCTTCTTATTTTTTTTTGTTTTTTTTAGCGCCCAAGTTGAAATCGTTTGAGCCTTGTGCAATAGCAAATTTCCTTGGTAGGAAAATTAGCATGGGGACTTTCTCATTCTTTGGAAATGCACGGGTATCATATAATTATAAATTAGGAAACTTTCATTACACAAATAAAACGATTGTAAAAAATGCTCTTTGGTGTATCTCAGAGCGAGCTTTTTATTAGCGCTCAGAGAATTGCGCGCTAAGCAGAGATGTGCTACTATCCGATCAAAAGAAATTTTTCGCTGCCGGACAAAATTTCCTTAAATAAAAACAAACTAGCTCACAACCAATAAATCTAATTAATATAAAACTACGATAAGTCAATAACGTATAACGTATAATCTAACAGAGAAATAACCCGAATTTACTAATTACATCAATAACATCTGAGTTTTAAACGATGACCAACTTGTTACAGACGAAAGTTTGCTTACTAATACATAAGAAGTTTTTTCTTTTACTTATCGTTATGTCTTAAAAATATAAAAATAGTGACATACAATTTCCTTTTGTGCGTTAGTATAATTAATACATTCTCACGATTTTAGTAAATCAACGAACATTACCGAAAACTTCTACTAATAGATTCGTTTGACCAATATCTAACTTTTCTAAATTTGGCCAGTTAACGTCATTCCGTTTTCGTAACATGGTGCATGTTTAGAGAATCGATAACGATAACCGCATAAAATTGATTTACGAATGTCCTCCTATATCAGGTCACCTTACATTTCATTAACAGAAGATTTAAATTAGAATTAAAATATATATCATATAAATTTAACATAAAAATATCCCAGACTTCTTTTAGATACACAGATCGAATTTTTTCTCAATCAAGGTTTTCTAAAAAATAATCGTTTCTAGTGCTATTTAAATCTAAAAAATGGCTTCATAACTAAATGATTATATTAAAATCACTATCATGACCCATTGTTACACGAAAATACAGGTACGTACAAAAAACGCAGGTGAATGGGCATACACTGTATATATCGAATGTAGATTGTTCATACAGAAAAAATTGATTTTAAAGCTTAAGGCTAGAAAATGCACGAAATTTCGAGCTTAAAAACTTTTACTTAGAGTCAAACATAATAATATATAAACATTAACTATATATAAAATATACATATCCTGCGAACCTCCTTGCATACATTTTAGTATACATAAATATGAAAATGAAAACTATATCGATATAAAACATAAAAATATATAAAAAAATAAATTTTAAACTGTTACATCAAAATTATGCATAGCACTTGTTAAAAATGTCATCATCCAACTTTTCTTTAACGAAATTTTCAGAAAAATCCCATAATTTTTTTGCCAATTCTTCGTCTTTAGCTTGAGTAATAGGTTCACCTACTTCACCAAATGGTACAAAATATTTTCCACGGAGATTTTTCTCCTCAATTTCAGGACTTGTAGCACAGTAAAGTTGAGTTAAAGCACCATCATCAGGTGTTAAAAAGAAAAGGCTGACTACAGAGAGAATTGGTTTTATCCAATATCCCCAGTCAGTAACCACTCCACGCGTTAACTCAGTCTTTATGACACCTTATTTATACGTATGCAATTATTGATATTAAATAGTATATTATTTAGAATAATTTACTATACACGTATTATAAGATACTAATTTGAAATATTTTTTTACCTGGATGAAGGCTATTACAATAAACATTTGTTCCTGAAAGTCTTTTATTAAGTTCAAGAGTAAATAAAATATTTGCGATTTTTGATTGATTGTATCTTTGAAAAGAAGTATGAGCCTCTGGATCATTCAACTTTTCAAATTCTATTCCAGCTGGTGGTGCTCTT
Source organism: Dentiscutata erythropus (assembly GCA_910591965.1). Lineage (NCBI taxonomy): Eukaryota > Fungi > Glomeromycota > Glomeromycetes > Diversisporales > Gigasporaceae > Dentiscutata > Dentiscutata erythropus. The sequence continues at coordinate 7,859 of CAJVPY010003979.1, forward strand.
TCATGAGCATGACTAAAATCATAACGAGACGATAAATAACATGGAATTAAATTTCTTAGTATAGAAAGAAATTAAACTAACCTGCTAACATTTACAATACGTGATGGAGCCGAAGCTTTGATGGTTGGCAGCAATAAAAGTGTGAAGACCTATTTCGTAGTTTAAAAAATTCATGTTATGATAATACTTTTTCTAAAAAAAAAATTTAATTAAAAGGTTCTCATATTTACAAAATGGCCAATATGATTAACGCCAAACTGGTCTTGAATACCATCTACAGTTTTCGCAAATGGACTTTTTATATGAATGTAAAGATTAGAATGATAATTTATTATATATGAAATGATTATATATGAAAATATAACTTACGTTGCCATAATACCGGCATTATTAACACTGAAAATTAAGTAAATATCAATATACATAAAAAAAAATTATATGGTGCAGGCCATCTATACTAGACAACACGTGACTCGTTCAATTTTTCAAACTGCTAAAACTTTTTACGAAGGCATTATTTGAAATCTGACCGGTAACTTTGTAGAGCTCATCATGAAGAACAAAGTTACCGGTCAGATTATAAAAATATTGTCTGCGTAAATAGATTTAGCGTTTTGAAAATTGTTGTCTAGTATAGACGTCCTACACCATAGTTCTAACGCAATATATATATTTATTTATGTATGATAACACTCACAGAATATGTAATGGTAAATTTCTAGTCAAAAATGTTTCAGCAGCAACCTTAACAGAATTTAAGCTTTGTAGATCCAATTGTAAAAATTCAACTGCATCTTTGTTTGTTTCTTCTTTTATTAGTCCTACAGCTGATTCGCCTTTATCTTTACTACGACTTGCAACGAATACGTGAGCATTTTTACGGGCTAATTCTCTTGCTGTTACCAATCCTATACCAGTATTTGCACCTGTCACTATTGCAACCTTATTATGAGAAATTAAATGTGAATTTATATTAGCTTTTGATAAAAAAAATATATTAATTGAAAATTACCTTGCCAGAAAGATCGGGGATTTTGTCAAAAGAAAATCGCATTTTTGTTGATATAAACGAATATTCAAATATACAAAGAACTGAGCGGAAATCTCTAGTTTTTATGCAGTACCACAATTCTGAGTTCCGCAATATAAATTACTAACCAATAAAAAAATTAGTTAAAAGTGACATGGATAAATTACTACGGGTTAGTGTTAGGTATGACAAGTAGGTCATGGATCATATAGGCGTTCAATACTTATCGGAATGCCGACAGCTCTATTGATAAATCGTTAATGCTTGCCTTATAGCTATTATGTATTGAACACCTACCAGCTATATGAACCCGATTTGTAACCTAAAGGTCTCATATTTGCGCCAAATATCTGTTTCAAATCAGGTTCATATCGGAATTGCTTGATGCCGATTGGAGCCCGATTTGCCTTCATTCGACTTGTGCAATACAGTCAACCCTCCATAAATGCATTTATAGAATATTCATTCATGGAGCATAATCTACATATAACGATAATATTAATTAATTACATTAGACAGATCAAAATTATCATTATAGAGAATGTGCATGTGAAGTGCACTCGATTGATATCATTTTTTCGCAACAATAAATTATGTGCTCATCAGTGTTTCGGGCGAAACTATTTTCCAAATTCGGCCAGAGGAATTTTAGTTTCGCCCTATAAGTCCGAAACCCTCCGAAACCAGTTTCGCCCAATTTGATCTGCAAATGATCTGCAAAATCGGGTTCGCCCGAAACGCTGGTGCTCATTAGGGTGCGCGTTAATTCGGGACGCCCATGAGCCTAATGTCGAAAATATATAAGTTATTTTTGAAGGATCCGATTTTCAAAATAACGCTCATGTGCGTTATTTCGCGCTTATATAGTAATTTATTGAATGAAATCCGTTCAATTGCATTTCCATCATCAGGAAGTTTTAAAATCAATAATAGACTCGTTGTTTAATTTAAAAGAATAAACGTCGTACCTTTAAAGATAATCATTACAATATACAACTAGATATTTAACTACTTAGTTAAATAATATGTCGTACATTGTATATTGATATTTTTTACATTGCAATGTTAAACGAAGCCCGTCTTTCTATGCTTTTTTAGATTGATTAACCCGGGTTAATCATCTAGATTTATTATTTTTTTATAACTTCGTGATGATGGTTTTAAGCTGAAATTATCTGATGCAATCATTAATATTCTCATTTTTGCTTGTCGAGATCACATGCCAAACACCATGCTTTAAACGTGTTGTCTTTGGTTGTTCTCAAGCGCCTCCCTCAATGATTAATAAAATGATCTGATTGGCTAAAAAAATAGATCGTGATTAATGATGTAAATCGAAAAAAACCTGAACCTGACACCCATCTTTTTTTTTCATAGAGTTGCACTGATTGGTTAAAAACCGCTATTTATAAAGTAACCAGAAAGATAGCTCAAGCACATTTCTCTCAACAAATATACCGTCGATGCAAAAGAATTATTATGCAAATCAACAATGTTCAAGTATTCAAATGCAACAAATAAATAGCTATTTTTTAGCTTTGAATTATATCATAATAAATTCAACTATTCCATTTACTCTTTCTTTATTTACTACAAGAACACAACATCAAAGAAGACCTAAAACATGAGGTTTTTGGACAGAAGTTTTTCCATATTTGGTGGATGGAGAAGGTTACAATTCTTTTTGGCAGCATTTTTGCATTAATTTGGTGCTATTGTGGTTCATTTAGAGACATATCCAGTTTTTATTTCTAATGCACCTAATGCAACACCCATATGGAAACAAGTTGCAATTATACTATGGTGACTAGTGAATGGAGTAGGGATAAGAGTGTTAGAACAAACACTTGGGGTAAGTCAAAAGTCTGTAAGCCATTTTACTGATCGATTTTTAAGGGCTTTGTTGGATTTGGAGAAGGAATGAATTTCATGGACACAAGGATCTTGAATAGTAACAGTGACACAAGGGTTTGAATGTGGAGAAAATAGATTCGGAAATTAAAAACTATCTAATTGTATTGGTGTGATGAATGGGTCTCATATACCTATTTATCCAACTTCAGAGAATAGTGCTCATTATGTTAATCGTAAAAACTTCCATTCTATTAACCTTTTTGCAGTTGTTGACTACCAAGGGCATTTTACATATATACTCGCTGGAGAAGCAGGTTAATAAAAATTTTTATTTTATTTTGAATAAATTTATTTTAACTATATATTTATTATTTTAGGAAGCATACATGATGCTTGTGTAATTTATCACTTATTTCTTTATCATGAAATTTTTTCAAATTTTGAACAATAATTATTTGGTGGTACTTATATAATTGCTGATGCAGCATATCCCCTTCAAACTTACTTAATGAAAGCATATCCTGATTATTACACATTAACACATCGAGAAAGATGCTTTAACAAAGCTCTTTCATCAATATGAATAGTTGTTGAATGTGTGTTTGGACATTTGAAAGGTTGATGCCAAATTTTATTAAACAAACTATATTGTACAAAGATGGAACAGATCATTAGAATAATACATGTATGTTGTATATTACACAACTTAGTATTGATATGAGTGATTTGTTTTCATTAGATGATGAGTTAGATAATAATGCAAATAATGAAGATGAGACTGTGCCAATAGGTGAGACAAGAGAAGAAATGGTGGGTATTCAAAAAAGAGAGTATTTAGCGAACTTTATAAATCAATAGCTTTATTAATATTAAAAATATAATTATATTAAATACATTATTTGTAAATACATATTCACAAGTATATTATTAGCAAATACATTATTGTAAATTAATTAAAGTTTAAGTAACAATTGTCTAAAAATATTCATTTGGTCGTCATGCTGTTTTTGTTGAAATTTAGATGTTTGTGCATATTGATTTTTTATAATTTTCATAATTGTTTCAGTTTGTTCTTTAATAAGGGATTTAAGTTCTTCTATATTCAACTTTTTATCTTCAAGATGTGTACTTCTTCATTTTCTATTATTATCCTATAAAATTATAATTAGTTAAATAAAAAAGAAAAAAAAAACAAATAAATAAATAAATTTTACTTTGGCTTCATCTTGATCTTCATTATTTGGTTGAACTTTATATTTAATTCTGTGGATTGAATTGCTTGTGATTGGAGCAGTAATGCTTGGATCTTTTCTTAGATATTCATCCATGTCATTGAAAAACTCCCAATCATTCTAAATAGCCTTCTTGCCAGTACTTGCAATTCTATCTTTAATGTCACAATATTTTTGCATTAGTGCATCCCATTTTTGTTAGATTGAAGTTTTTGTATGTTCTCTTAAAACTGAACCTGCAACATTACAGGTTTAACATTAGAGATAATCACATCCCAGATTCGACCTTTTTCTCTAGGATCCTTAACGTGTTGTAGTATTTCTTGGTACTTTCCTGCTTCATGAATAAGCATCTGAGTTTCTGATGGAGTCCTTCAGTTTGCTGATTTGCTAAAAGATGTATTGAAATTAGCAATAGTAGGTAATGTACTATAAATAATAGCTGAAACAGCTATAGAATCAGAAGGCAGTGAGTTTTTTTGGCTAATAAAAGAATACTAAGAATACTGCATTAAAAAAAAATTTTTTTCACAATTAATTATATTTAAATAAAAGGTAATTATTATTATTTTTAATATATTTTGTTACCATTTCATCAAAAGAATCTGTATAAACTTGAATAGCAGAAAACTGCTGTTGCTGCAATGTCAAATTATTCATAAAATTGGTAAAAGAAGTATTACAAATAACTGGAGCCGAAGTTTCAGAAACTAAAGTTTTAGAAATTAATAGTTTAGGTGCTAAAGATTTAGATGCTAAAGGTTTAGGAGCCAAAGGCTTAGAAGCCAATATTCTGAAAGCCAGTGTTTTAGAAATTGAAGAGATAGTTATTATTTTTTTTTGAAGATATTGATAGTGATAATAGAATAAAGGTTGCTTAAGCACTGATCGCAATTATTCCTTAAATTGATCATAGTGCTTATGTGTCACCTCCATCATTATACAATTACATAGAAGGAGGTGCTTGAGAATGGCCTATGTCTACTACAAACCATGCAATATCCATTTTATATTAGGCTATGCAAAGTTAATTTTTCGCTTTGCATTACATGGATTTTAAAATCAACGGTTAGTCAGTCAGTAGAGGCAAAATGGGAGTTCTGGCACAATTTTTGTTACCCTATATCAATCTTGCATATAAATTTGCTTTTGCATCGTCAAATCAATGATTTCTATCTAGAATACATTGATTTACCCAAATTCATATCAAAATGGATAAATGACGATAAATTTACGCTCACATCGTCACTCGAATGACGATAAATT
>CAJVPY010003980.1:0-13239 GCA_910591965.1 Dentiscutata erythropus
GACAACGTTAAATCTCTATAATAATAATCTTGGATCCGAAGGAGGAAAAGCATTAGCAGATGCACTTTGCAAGAACATCTCCTTAACAACGTTAAATCTCGAGACTAATAATCTTGGATCAGAAGGAGGAAAAGCATTAGCAGATGCACTTTGCAAGAACTCCATACTAAAAGATTTGAATCTTAGAAGTAATAATCTTGAATTAGAAGGAGGAAAAGCATTAGCAGGTGCACTTTGCAAGAACACCTCCTTAACAACGTTAAATCTCGATAAAAATAATATTGGATCAGAAGGAGGAAAAGAATTAGCAGATGCACTTTGCAAGAACTCCACGCTAAAATATTTGAATCTTAGATTTAATGAACTTGGATCAGAAGGAGGAAAAGCATTAGCTAATGCACTTTGCAAGAATACCTCCTTAACAACGTTAAGTCTCTATGAGAATAAACTTGGATCAGAAGGAGGAAAAGCATTAGCAGATGCACTTTGCAAGAACATCTCCTTAACGACATTAGAGCTCTATAATAATAATCTTGGAACAGAGGGAGGAAAAGCATTAGCAGATGCACTTTGTAAGAACACCTCCTTAACAACGTTAGATCTCGAGAAAAATAATATTGGATCAGAAGGAGGAAAAGCATTAGCAGATGCACTTTGTAAGAACACATCATTAACAACGTTAGAACTCGGAAATAATAATATTGAATTTAAATTAGAGTCAAAAAATCCTAATATTAAATACGTTGCTCTTAAATAACCGTTAATTCAAAATTAACGTACCTGAGTTTAAAATTTATACCGATTAAGATGTAACATACGTAGTTTTAAAAATTATACTGTATAAATAAATTAGATTGATTAAACAAAAAAAATAAAAAATTCTGTTATTTTATCTTCCATAATATGGCTTCAAATTCTTTGCTAGTTTTTTCGTTTCTTTCATTTCAAAGCTTTTGAAAAATCGTTGATGATTACATGAGCAGTAGAAAAACGAAAGACATATAATGAATCATTCAAAGTATGATCGTTGCCTGGCTATTTTACGAAACCCGTCAAGTAAACATGAAAATTCAATCTTTATTTATTGAGTTCTAAATACCTTTAAATTAAAAATCTGATAAGCATAATAGTGGTAGCAAATCGACATGTTACTCAGAACCGTCAAATTATTTATAATCTCAATGGAAAACCGATATAAAACTAAAAAAACGTGTTTAATTTGAAGCCTGGTGATCTCGTAAAGATTCGGATTCTTGTGACTCATATCAAGTTGAAAGCAAGTTTGGAATTTTGGATACATGATGTCGGTGTACGAAAACGGCGAGTCTATCTTTAGGAGACCAGAACTCTCGCGTTACGTTGACTTTTAGGCCTCTATAGAGGCGTGGTTAGATTTGGCGAGTATCAGAGAATATGTATTTTATTTATGGATATAGTTTTTTATTTATCGAAAGGATTTTACTAACACTTGATCTTTTGCTCCTACTATTATTTTTAAGACGCAATGAAAGATAAGTACTTTATTAAATTTTCTCTTCTCTTTTATATATTTTGTTTTCTATGACAAATTTTATTCCTTCACTTTTTCTCTTAAATCCCTTTTCCGCCACTTTCATTAACTCCACCATACTATTTTGCCGTTTTACTGGATTTGGATAAATCGTTTCTACGTTTTCTATTTTTACTTATCCTACTTTGACTAACCCGACTTTTCTTTCTTTAACATCAACCCGCCCAGATCCGCCGTATTGAAACTTCATTATCTTTTCCTAATTCGAGTTTATTACCATATTAGGAAATATGTTAAAGCTACTTTTTTGATGCATTTATAGTTATTATTTTATATGTACGTCAGAAAGTAATTTATGCACGATGTAGATCTACACTAGAACGCTAAAACACTAAAACACTAAAACACTAGAACACTAAAACAATAAAACACTAAATCACAAAACATGTCACTTTGTGTACCTATGGCACACCATAATTTCCGTTTTTAGTTTCAATCATGCATACGTATTTCGCAAATCAATAAAAGACTTATCCCGGTATGTCAAAATTAAGATAAAAAAGGGAAGTTTTAATAAATTTCCATTTCAGACGTGACTGTGTTGGGCGAATTTTGTAAATATCTACTGTAATCATTGCATCATAATCGTATGTGTAGGATATATCATTCCATGATTACATTTATCGTAATAATTCGTTAACTATTAACTAAATCGGGATTCAATATTAAGTACCAACGAGCCCATACTCTGATTATACTTTCCTTAATTCTTCATCCCGCATAACCTATATAGTGACCAAAGCTAACCGCTCATGCTCATTTATCGCTCCCCAAATTCTGGGCGCTACATGATCTTTAGTTTCGGTAAAATCAAATGCATGAAATGTAGTACGAATGTAAAGTGATACAGCATCAGAAATCTAGTATACGCACAAACTTTGTTTTTCGACCAAGATCAGTACATAAAAAAAGCTATGGCAAACATACCAGAAGAATGGCTTGAAAAAGCTATTTCTGAAGGACATATTAATTATATCGAATATAATAAATTTGCAGACCCTATTTTAATTGGCACCGGAGGTTTTGGAAGTGTTCTTAAATACGAGTGGAGAGACAGTGAATTAACGGTTGCTCTTAAATGTCTTAAAGTCGATACAAGCATCGATGAGAAGGCCATTAAAGATTTTATTAATGAGGTAATAATTATTTGTTATATTAAACTTTAATGGTATCCTACTTTGGAATATAAATTCTTATAATTCATATCATCAGCTTAAACTATTACGGAGAGTTTCTAACCATCCAAACGTTATTTCATTCTATGGAGTGACGAAAGGTACTGTAAATAAGCAATTTATAATTTTTAAAGTTGTCAATAATATGCTAAACGAACAATAATATTTATAATACCTAATATATAGATAACAGCGGATGTTATAATATAGTTTTACAATACGCTAACGACGGAACTTTACGAGATTACTTAACGGCAAACTTTACAAAATTACAATGGGCTGATAAACTACACATTGCTATGGAAATAGCACTCGGACTTTTATTTTTACATGATAATAATATTATTCATAGAGATCTAGTAAGTATAATACTATGCATATTACGAATTTTATCTGTTATATGTTGATTTAATTTACTAATATGTACTTTAATCATAATATTTTAATAATTTTAGCATTCGAAAAACATTTTAATTCATAAAAGACAACCAAAGATTACAGATTTTGGACTATCAAAGCAAATGAATGAAATATCTATGACTTCAAACTCAATTATTTATGGGATGCCGGCATACATAGAACCTAAGTGTCTTCTTGATTCCAAATATAAACGTGATAAGAAATCTGACATCTATAGCTTTGGAATAATTCTTTGGGAAATTTCAAGCGGAAGGTCTCCATTCCCATCCATTGAATCTGCACTTGCGCTTGCTGTTCATATTTCCAAGGGAAATAGAGAAGAACCTATAGAAGGTACACCATCTCAATATGTCGAACTTTACCAAAAATGTTGGGACAGCGATCCTGTCAATCGTCCAGAAACAAGAGTAATTCTTCATACATTAAAACAAATTAATCCTGATGAACCTTTGAATCGATACTATCCTTCAAGTAAGTGTAAAGATAATTAAATGCACTTGTCAATCATTTCAATCCACTTGAATCTCATTTAAAAACTAATTTCATCTCTCTACTTACTGATACGATAATTTCATATATTTCAATACAAGGCAATAATAGTATTCTTGAGAATTTGAGAAAGGATGCGCATGAATTTTTTGAGCAAGGAAAATTTCTCAAAGCGTTAAAACTTTTTGAAAAAATCCTCGAAAACAGCCAGCATAGCCCTGAAGATCAAAAAAGTGCTTCAATTTGGGACTTTTCTTCTAATAAATGTGGCGTACAAAAATTAAGCAAACTGATAAAGGCACTTCACAAGAACACTACGCTGAAAGATTTGAATCTTCGAGAAAATGATCTTGGATTAGGAGGTGGAAAATTTTTAGCAGATGCACTTTGCATAAACACCACGTTGACTTCTTTAAATCTTGAAAGTAATAATCTTGGATCAGAAGGAGGAAAAGTATTAGCAGATGCTCTTTACAAGAACACCTCCTTAATAACGTTAAATCTCTATAATAATAAACTTGGATCTGAAGGAGTAAAAGCATTAGCAGATGCACTTTGCAAGAACACCTCCTTAACAACGTTAGATCTCAGTTGCAATGAACTTGGATCAGAAGGAGGAAAAGCATTGGCAGATGCACTTTGCAAGAACACCCCCTTAACAACATTAAATCTCTATAATAATAATCTCGGATCCGAAGGAGGAAATGCTTTAGCAGATGCCCTTTTCAAGAACTTCACTCTGATTTCTTTAAATCTTGGAAAAAATAACCTTGGATTAAAAGAAGGTCTCGCATTAGTTGAAGTACTTTGCAAGAATACTACGCTAAAGGATTTATATATACGAGACAATAATCTTGGAGGAGTAGAGGCATTAATAGATGCACTTTACAAAAACACCGTCCTGACGTCACTTGATCTTAATTCGAATAGACTCGGATCAAAAGAAGTAAATGCGTTAGCATGTGCTCTTTGCAAAATCGCCACTCTGAAAGATTTGAATCTTCAAAATAATAATATCGGACCAGAAAGAGGAAAATCATTAGCAGATGCACTTTGCGAGAACACCTCCTTAACAACGTTAAATCTCAATAATAATAATCTTGGAACAGAAGGAGGAAAAGCATTAGCAGATGCACTTTGCAAGAACTCCACGCTAAAAGATTTGAACCTTGGATGTAATAAACTTGGATCAGAAGGAGTAAAAGCATTAGCAGATGCACTTTGTAAGAACAACTCCTTAACAACGTTAATTCTCGGTCGTAATAAATTTGGATCAGAAGGAGGAAAATCATTAGCAGCTGCACTTTGCAAGAACTCCACGCTAAGAGATTTGAATCTTAGATATAATGAACTTGGATCAGAAGGTGGAAAAGCATTAGCAGATGCACTTTGCAAGAACATCTCCTTAACAACGTTAAATCTCTATAATAATAAACTTGGATCAGAAGGAGGAAAAGCATTAGCAGATGCACTTTACAAGAATTTCACGCTAAAAAATTTGAATCTTAGATGGAATGAAATTGGATCAGAAGGAGGAAAAGCATTAGCAGATGCACTTTGTAAGAACACCTCCTTAACAACGTTAAATCTTAGTTCGAATAATCTTGGATCAGAAGGAGGAAAAGCATTAGCAGATGCACTTTGCAAGAATACCTCCTTAACAACATTAAATCTCCATGATAATGAACTTGGATCAGAAGGAGGAAAAGCATTAGAAGATGCACTTTGCAAGAACACCTCCTTAACAACGTTAAATATCTATAATAATAAACTTGTATTTAACTTAGAGTCAAAAAATTCTAATATTAAAATAATTCAATAAATATAGTGTAGTTATTTTAAATATTACTTAGCAATTTGTTTTTATTTATAAAAAATTTAACTTTTGTAATAATTAACTATATAACTATAATATTTACAAGCAATTTAAAAAAAGAGAAAGAGAGACTATGCTATATTTAAATATTAAATTTATTGATTGCAACAAAGATAAAGAATATTACTAAGGGTTTCTTTATTTAATGCATAGTATGTTAATAAATAATTAGTATATTGTTTATATCGGAAAAATAATTCGGTTCTGATTAACTCACGGACAGTTACTTCACACCAACTTAGTTCACAGACAATTAATTTACAGCCAAAGTTATTTTACAGACTATTAATTCACAGACAAATTTATTTCACACAGTTCGTTTCACCAGCAGCTCATTTTACAAAGTTATTCTAATCATTGTCGTTTAGGTTAGGTTTGAATTGGATTTAAAAAAAGCTTGTCTGTGAAATGAACAGTTGGTGAAATATATTTTTTGCGAAGTGAACTTGGGATTGTTCCATGTTTCAGATTTATTTAATAAATGTTCCTTATAATTAACATACTAAATTATTGTAATATAGATATATAAGAACTTAATACAATAAATTACATGTACTTATTAAAATCGCTATCTTTAATTCGACGTCTTTTTTGTTATAGTTTCCTCTTTTGCTTGTATTATGGCGCAGATAAATATGTAAATCCAGTCATATCAATATGTTTCGTCAACAAAGATCAACGTAGGAAAATTTGTGGAAAGCTAAATACCAGAGACAAATTCCTATCATGCTTAGAATTTTTGCATTCATTGCACTTTACAAAAAGATGTGGCCTGTGCGGATCACAATGTCGTGTAGGAATCGGAGATTCCATCGATTTTAAGAATTTTATCGATTTCAAAGAAATATAAACGTAATCGCTCGAAAATATAAAACAAACAATCTAAAATCTCGGATTTTATTGATCATCACAGAATTCATGCGGCCACATCTTCTTGCAATCGCAATAATTAATTTTATTTGGCAGTCTATGACTGCCGAAAAACTTGATTATTAATTTTTTATGTCAAAAACAATTGCAAAATAAACTCAAGTCATTTTGTATGCCCTATCGTCATAGATACCGAAAATACCGTTATTGAATGCCAACGAACCAATAACTTTCGTATCTGGCAGTAAAATTTAATATTCCAGCTTCAGGGTCCCAGAAGCTGGAATATTAAAAATACAACCAGATACTCGAATTATTTTTCTGGGAAATGATTATCACGCGATCCTACGGATCACATGAAATCATTTATCCGGTGTTACCATCCGAGTTGGGAGAGCGTCAGATAGGATAGTGCCAAGATAGTTCAGGGTGGTAAACGAATATCGGGTCATGGACACATTTTATGAGAATTCTCTTTATTAGGAGAAGAGTTCAAAGGGCATACAGCTTCTACTTTACATGAAGGTTTTAGGCCTTCCTTAAATACATGCTATCGGATATACATATATGCGTTCATATTCATACTAACAGATCTTGAATGAATACATTTTCATACTAATTAAATTATCTAACTTTAAATGGTAACACCGGAAAAATAACTCTATATTATTTGTTAAATTTGTAATAACAAGGGTTTCTTATTTGCAATTAAGATTGTTCCCAAGCAACTTCTCCATGTAATTTGATACCATTTCGATTAATCAAAATTAAATGAAATGATCCTCATAGCGATTTTGCTAGAAATTCATCGTGCAAATGGGGTTTAAATTTTAGCCAATCTATGAAAAAAAAGGTCCAGGTTTTATTGATCCTATTTTTTGACAATCAGAAAATCTTATTAGCCATAGAAGATGTATTTGAGAATACCAGAAGTAATGTATCCTATTATAAATAATACTATAAAAACTTATTAGTCATTCCATGCGCTTTTAAGGCTTTGTTAATGTATGTTTGCGTAAATAAATAATTTCTAATAAGTATTGTTGTAATAGAGTCATTTTGTTTTTGGGTTTACATGTGCAGTTGTCTTTAGGCCACGGAAAGTAACTTTTGTTTTGCATTACCCGCCGTCCATTTTTTCAATTTTTCAAAAAAAAATTTTTTTCAAGTCACGTAATTTTTCCCCATAAATTAATCTCATCCCATACAAGACGAAAAATTAATCTTGCTTGATCTTAGATGTGCACATGAGTCTATTAATTTACTGTAGATTTAAAAAAAATTCTACCGGCTGACCGGAATTTTAAATCCATGTAAAGCAAAACGAAAAATCAAATTGTTGGCCTAATTATAATGAGGCATTATATCCCGATCTTTTGCAGGATCTAAATTTGATTAGACTAACCGTGAATAAAACAAGTGAAAATGATATAAACTGCATATATCACAAATTTAAAAGCAATGATAATGTATATATCGATACTATATAGTAAATTTTCGCGCTAAATTGATAAACCGGTAAGGAAGTTTAATATAATATTCTGAATTGAAAATCATAAATATTTATCATAATTAAATATTATAGCGATTTGTCTATTGGATCCTTTTAATTCATCAAGGACAACCAAAAATTGCAAATTTGGTCTATCAAAACATATAAATGATAGTTCTATAACTTCATCCGTTCATGGAATGCCTGCTTACATAGAATCACAATGCTTTATTAAAGATAATTATAAACGTGATAAAAAATCAGATGCCTATAGTTTTGGAGTAATCCTCTGGAAAATTTCAAGCGGAAGACCGCCATTTGAGTCCATTGGATCAAATATGGCCCTCTATTTACACATAATTAAAGGAAATACAGTCATACCTCTTTATAATCACCCCTATATAATCACATCATATAAAAACCTTTTTATAATCACACCTATAACTTCGCCCAATTACTATCTAATATATGACTAAACACCTCTATATAAGCACACCTCTCTATAAGAACACTTTTTAAAAAAAGTTACTATGGTCCCAAAAGTGTGATTATAAAGAGGTACGACTGTAGAGAAAAACAAATAGAAGGTACACCTCCTCTATACGTTGAGCTTTATAAGAGATGTTGGGATAATGACCTAATAATCGTCCAGAAACAAATTTAATTCTTGACACGTTAAATAAATTTATTAATATTATACTTGAGAGTAAGAGAAAGGAGGCGCGTGAATGTTTAAATGAAGGCAGTTATTTTGGGTAGTTTCAAGAACACTGAAGGCTGTTATTTCGGGTAGTTTCAAGAACACTGAACTCAGTGATATTTTCGTTATCATCACATCACATGATTATGCTCTCTGCCTAAGAAGTTAGGGTTAGTGTTAGCGTTAGGGTTAGTTAGTTTAGGCCAATTTGTTAGTGCTAGTAAACAAATGACGTCATTGTGTGATTTCACGTGATGTGATTATCACTGAGTTCGGTGTTCTTGAAGTGCCCCGTTATTTCAAAGCATTGGAACTTTACGAAGAAATTCTAAAAAACAGCATGCAAAATGCTAAAGATCAGGAAAGTGCTTCAAATTGGCATCTTAATGATAGAAATCTAGATCCTGAACAAATAAATGAATTAATAAAGGCACTTTATAAGAATACCACTTTGACTTCTTTAGATCTTAGTAGTAATAAAATTGGATCTGAAGGAAGCAAATTATTAGCAGATGCACTTTGTATTAATACGATTTTGACTTATTTGGATCTTTGCAATAATAATATTGGATCTGAAGGAGGAAAAGTATTAGCAGATGCACTTTATAAGAACACTACTTTAACTTCTTTAAATCTCGGAAATTCTTTTGAAGAAAATGTGTATAATAATATTGAATCAGAAGGAGGAAAAGCTTTAGCGGATGCACTTTGCAAGAACACTACTTTAAAAGATTTGAATCTTAAAAACATTATTGATTTTGAATCAGAAGGAGAAGATGCACTTTTTAAGAACACATAAAAGATTTGAATCTTAAAAACATTATTTGGATTATAAATAAAACAAAAATTTTAAAAAAACTTTATAAAAAAATTAATTTTCTAATTTCATTTATACACTTTTACTGAAACGTGTTTTACTATTTATGTCGTATATTTTAAAACTAGCTGATTAATTAGTATACAATGACTAAGTAAAAATGCTCTAGGTCCCAAAAGTCTTCCCAAACCTTAATTTAACATGAAAAATTTGTATTAAAATTTTATATATTAAACTTAAAAAATAAATGAATTACATATATATTTACGGTTGTATTTTAAGTATTATATTTTTAATGTTACTAATTACTTTAGTGAGACAATTATAAACAAATGCCAATTTGATTTGTAATTGTTTAATTATTTATATATGATAGATTTAAAAATGTTTAATAGCTATCTATGGTTGATAATAAAGTACTCCAAACTATGAAAAACATATAAATACTCAGTTACAGTATAAACTGGAATTATATACGCGTTTTAGGCACCGATTTTTCGGTATAAATATAGTCGCAAAGCCACTATTTTGCTGAAATCCAAAACCAAAGCCGATACCAGCCATGAATTTTATTAATTCCACTATCGCAATAATATGTATATATGAGTTCATGATTCATTGCTTATTTATTATTATGAAATACATTTACTAATTTAATAATTATCAAAATTTCCAAATATTTCATGCCCAAGACTTACTATATTCGTATTTTGCACCATACAGCCTATGATCTTTGCGTTTTTCTTCTTTTGAATATTCACACTTTCAGTGGTCATCCATCTGTATTTTAGATGACATAACTTGCAAAATTGTATAAAACAAAGATAATAAGGGTTTCAGAATTAAAATACGAAAATCTAATTTGATTTAAGTGACGTATTTGTTTCAAATAAGATTGCATCAAATTTTTATTTGTTTTCGATAGATTTGAATTAATGACCGAGGAAAGTTGGATTTAGTCAATCATGATTGACACAGGATATGACGAATAAGCCATTATTAATTAGCTGTATTAGGTAATAATTGGTCGTCTCATAGAATGATTCGTCACACCCAATGTGCCAAATGGAAGTGTCGCCTATAATAAACCTAATCCAAAGAAATTTTACTTATTTCGTCAAATGGGAGTCTACGTATAAACATCCCAATTTCATTTTCTGACTTCAAAATTTAGTAAACAAATAAGTTTTTTTAAACTCACACTTAATTCCAAAATATGCTATTTTTTTTTTATCTAAAACCCTTAACAGTTAATAAAAAGATTAACAAATCGAATTATTTAAATAAATTATTTTTATTGCATCACTTAACATCACTACATCGTTCAGAGGAATTGACCATTAGTTGCAATTTTTGCGGCCAACCAATTTTTTGGGGCCGGCAAATTGCCAAGTTTTGGTCAAAAATTTTGATTAATATAATTTAACCAATTTAACCAATTATATTGCTAGTTTTTACTATATAAATTTTCGGCACCAAATAACTTTCTTGCTTATTTTGGCCAAACCGCATGCCAAAAATTCATGTAACGATTATACTAAAATAATTTCTATGGCAAGTATAACTGGAATGGTTTATAAAAACTCTACTAATACAGTATTAGTAAAAATTATGGCATCTTTTTAAACATTGTACAACATAAACGAAGGATAATCATACGAGCTTAATTTTCTAGTTATCGTGATCAATGCCTTCATCACTTAACATTTAGATAAATACACGAATTGTTAATAACTAGATAACAAAATTTGAATTGAAATGATGCACTTAGGGTTCTCTCAAGCATATCTTAGTTCTCTTTGTCATACCCAGCAAAATTTCCAGTTTTTAAGCTTTAATTAGGTAATGCTCAATATATATTTCAAGAAAATAAAAATGAAAAGGAAGAATTAAATGAGTGGGCGAGATGATGCAAATAAAAATCAATTTCACACTAACTAATTTATTTAATTAAATTATGAAAGAAAAAGGATAACAATTTTACCCTTCATACAACATCCATCAATTTGTTAGTCAAGTTTTATTTGAGCGCTACTAAGGCCATATAAAATTGAAATTTTGGTTCTCATAACATAAAATTTTAGAAATGACCCGGCTTTTAATTTTATTTTCAAAAATATTATATGCAAAAAACATATAAAATTTTTTTACAAAAATTTAAAAAAGCTCACCCGGATAATAAATATACTGTAGTAAAATTTTTTTTCAAAATTTTGTTGAATTTAACCCGGCCGGGTTATGAAAACCAATTAATTTAGTTTGTATGGCCTAAGGGAAAATGGAACTTTGGGTTTTCAATGATACAGTCAACTATTTCTAAATACGATTCTTGCGTTGAAACCAGAAATGAGGTCCAATATCTTATAAATGCTATAAATCATTTTATGATTTAATATAAAATTATCAAACAAAAATTCGTAAATACTGTACTGATTTTAAATTTTAGTGTCAACATTATGATAATTTTATAAAGAAATTCCAATTTTTTTTTCTGAAAATTTTCATATGGTGTATTACGATCAATTTGTACGCCTTATCAGAAGGGTACTGTACGTGACAGGAAAATCGAAGATTTTTTTTTTTTTTTTGAATCTACTGCGCAGCTTGCATAAAACTGTTAGGGTGGTACACGGCATATTTAATCAAACCTATGTAAGGTACCTATGTAAGGTAACTATGTAATTTGTTATATTCAAATTTTTTATGTTACATATTTTATCGTTATGTGCTATCACTATGCATAAAACATTTACATATTATATATATTACAATTGATATATATTTCAAACCGTTTCAGTGTGCTTTTTTCAATACGTATTTACCACCAAATTTTAGAACAAGCTTGAAAATGGTTTAAAGAACAAAGTTATGTTTAAATATTTGCTAGGTTATACAAACTTTGAGTGTTCGAAGTGTTCAATTTTTTAAAAATCTACCATTTTTTAAATTTTTAAAAATAATTTTTTTTTAATTCGACATATAATAAATAAATTTAAAGGATTTCGAAAAAAAAAGAACGTAATTACTTTGAGACGATTTACAAGATAATTCCCAGTTGAAATAACAAAGAAAAAAGATGGTGATCATGAGAATCAGAATTTTTCACCTTATTTTATATTTAATATATATAAAATGATTTTTCACTGATCTTTTTAATTTCGCTGATAAAAAATTCAATCATAGTAAAATTACTAATAAACCTTATATAGGTTTGATTAAATATGCCGTGTATCACCCTAATAAACTGTACAGTAGTATCTTAATTATTAGCCCAAATTTTAAAAAATTACTTATATTTACAATTGCATTTATTAGCTTATTTATTGTATTTTAGCATTTAAAAATATGACTTTGCTAACTACATGAATATTCTCCGCGGTCCCAATTCGGTTATCTACATTTAAGTCATTCAACCCAGCATTATGCAAGCTAACTAAATTATGTAACTGGCTTGAATTATAAAAATTACAATGCACAATCGCTCAATAAGGGTAACATATTACCACTTTAACAAATCTTTCTAAATCTTTCTCAATTTTTTCCCAATCACCCTTAAATTCTTTTACACTCACGATATTCAGAGTCTTCTTTCGTATACAAAATCTAATTATTGCATTGATCGTTTCACCCACATTATTAGAAGGAAACCAAAATGATAGTTTTTTTAAAGGTGCATCACAATGATCGAGTAAAATATTAATGCGCGAGCCCAAATACATTTTACTTAAATCAAGATGTTGTAATGTTGGTGGTAATATTTCTGCAAATTGCTTAACACATACTTCCATCTTTTTTTCATCTTCTCCCAGTTCCGATTCAGAATTATTCCA
>CAJVPY010003981.1:0-13238 GCA_910591965.1 Dentiscutata erythropus
TGATATTGGTTACACAAAGTTGATCTACAATCTATTTTATATGAATTTGGAAATAGTTACACCCTACCCTTAAAAAACAAAAAACCATATATTCTAGCCCAATCTTTGAAACTTCGAGTCAAATAGAAAATGGTAAAAAATGTGGGGAAGATTTAAGAAGAGTTAACCCAGTGATCATCACAATATCACATGATTATCATTCAGCCTAGGTTTGGGTTAGGTTAGGGGCATAGTTTAGGCCAGTCTATTTAATTTTGGCAAACAAATGACGTCATGATATTGGGTGAGTCAATAGAAATCAAGCAAATATTTTATAATGATAAAAATTTTTTTAAATAATTTTTACAAACTTGTAGAATTAATTTTAAAAAAAATTTTATTAATTTGATTAAGTCTTTGTTAAGTTATCCTGTTTAAAGTTTAAAAAATTTATTAAAAAATATTTGCTTGGTTTCTATTGACTCAACCCCATATATTTATTAAATGATCGTCGATCACTGGGTTAACTGTTCTTAAAGTGCCCCAAAAATTTGATCTCTGCTAATTCAATTTCATAATGGCCAATTCTATTTTGACCCGGGTCAAAGTAACCCATCACACGATCATATACTGTACCTAGGAATTTTCAAAACTTTGAGCAAAAGTATCTCGATAACCATCAAATCAAATTCGATAAAACTTTTTTTATTAAAATCCTATTGATTCATAGAATTCAAATAAAAAAATTTCATCGAATTTAGTCAGATATCTTCGCTCTAAGTTAAAGAAAAATCACAACTCTTTAACAAAATAGAAGCTGCGCCAAATTTTTTCTCTAATTTTGAATGAAGATATCTTGACACCTACCAAACCAAATTTGATAAAACTTTTTTTATTTGAATTTCCTGGATTCATAAAATTCGAATAAAAAAATTTTATCGAATTTAGTCAAGTAGTTGTCGAGATATCTCTATTTTGATAGGCGTTTTGACTTTTCTCTAACTTTGAGCGAATATAACTCGACAACCACTGATTAAATCGATGAAAATTTTTTTATTCAAATTCTATGAACCCATAAAATTTAAATACAAAAGTTTTAACGAATTGGTTCGATGGTTGTCAAGATATCTTCGTTCAAAGTTTTAAAAGAATTTGATATTTTGATAGGCGGTTTGATTTTTTCTAACTTTGAGCAAAGATATCCCGACAACCGCTAACTAAATTCGATGAAAATTTTTTATTAAAATTCTATGAATTCATAAAATTCAAATACAGTAAAAAAAATTTTATCGAATTTAGTTTGATGGTTGTCAAGTTATCTTCGATTAAAGCTTTAAAAAGAATTTAGTGCAGCTTCTATTTTGATAAACGTTTGATTTTTTTTCTAAATTTGAGCGAAGATATCTCGGCAAACAATTGACTAATTCGATGAAATTATTATTTTTTTTATTCAAATTCTATGAATCCATAGAATTCAAACAAAAAAGTTTTATCAAATTTGGTTTGATGGTTATCGAAATATCTTTGATAAAAATTAAAGAAAACTTTTGGTGCAACTTCTATTTTATAGGTGGTTTGATTTTTCTTTAACTTTGAGCGAAGATTTCTTAATAAATATCTGATTAAATTTGATGAAAACTTTTTTATTTGAATTCTATGAATCCATAGAATTCAAATAAAAAAAGATTTATTGAAATTGGTTTGATGGATTGTCGAGATATCTTCGCTCAAAGTTTTGAAAATTCTTGGGCATATGGTCACATGATGGATCACTTTGATCCGGGTCAAAATAGAATTGGCCTTTTATAATAAATAAAATTAATTTTAAAAATCTTGATATTCGGATATCTGTTAAGTTAGGAAGCGTACAAACGTACTTTTGGATGACGAAATTATTGTTCAAAAATCAGCTGGAAAATCAAAAATATAACTTGGAATTCTTTGTCCGTCTGCACGCGTGTTCAAATTTGTAATTCAGTGTGACAATAACATGTGTTTGCACAATAAGATATTGTCATATGATACGCTCTGGGCACATATAGAGTTATTCCCTTAATTATAAGCATCAATAAATTGTGTACTCAAATACTTTATGCACTGGGTAGACCATCTCTCCATAGTTAATAGTTATAATTAAGTAGCACATTTGAAATCAAATATTTTTAAATTATCGATTTCAATAAAGTATTTATTTACACTTTGATGCCAATAATTTAAGTTTAACATAAGGGATCCTACTCTAAATTCAATTTATTAAAATCAATTTTATTAGTGGGTCCCTTATTAAACTTGATCTTACTTGTCTATATAAGGATATTATGGTTTTTAGATTTTTTGCACCGTACGTACGTACGTACCACACATTTTCTTATTATAGGTTAATGGCCTTCCCAACAATTTTTCGCTTTTTTTTTCGCTTTGTTTTATTTCGTTGATATGGAATGATCAAATTTCGCAATTTGATTGGTTGATCACAATAAACATTGCGTAAGCTGTTGGGTAATGAAATAACATTAACAGCATCACGCGCATAGGACTTATTATCGAATATACTTAAAACCTATGTTAGGATAAATTGGTATCACTGCATAAACTATCAAAGAAAAACACGTTAAACTATAAATTAACATTTATATTCGCGGAGAACAGCTCCGTAGCAAAAATTTACTTTTTAGTTCGCTCAATTATATATAGTATAGATATGAGTTCGAATCAGTCAGAAGGAATTTCTACTCCAATAATAAGCTACCATCAGGATAATGATGTACCAAATGGTAAGAACTACGTACGTACGTACTGTACGTGTGTTAAAAAATTTCTCAAATTCAGATCATTATTTAGCAAAACACTAATACATCACATGATACAAATTTAAGGATTGAACCTAGATCTGAAGGAGTTAAAGGAGTATGACTATTTGGCATTTAGCGATATTACTTATATTGGTCGAGGGGCATTCTCATATGTGTTTTCAGCAGTATTTCAAGGAAAAAACTATGCTTTGAAGCAAGTGCACAAAAAAAAATGTATTTAGGTGATAAGACAATAATTCGTGAGGTATTTATTTATTCAATTTTAAACTATCATTATCCAAACCAATTAACGTTAATCATAAAATAGCTTGAACTCCTTCATCTCTTTCATGAAGTCAATCATC
Source organism: Dentiscutata erythropus (assembly GCA_910591965.1). Lineage (NCBI taxonomy): Eukaryota > Fungi > Glomeromycota > Glomeromycetes > Diversisporales > Gigasporaceae > Dentiscutata > Dentiscutata erythropus. The sequence goes on from CAJVPY010003981.1 coordinate 3,137, forward strand.
CTAATGTCATTAAATTTTATGGAATTTCAAAAGGTATTGAAAAAACCATTTCACTTTTAAACCTGAATTGATCTGACCCAGATTAGATCTTTTGGGCCAGATTAGTGTAATACCGTCGGGGTGAAATCTATCGAATTCGCCAGCATTGGTGAAGATCACCTTTGTTATAGGCTAAATGACTGATTAGTGCTCTGCAAAATCAACCTTTTTTGCCACTCAAATACATGCGATGGGCTGATTTTTAAATCAATACAGCAATATAGCATTACTGTATTATCGCATTACCATTACCATATTGCTGTATTGATTTAAAAGCCAGAACAAAAGTTTGATTTTACCGAGCACTATGACTGATCACTTACAGCAAATATGTAGATTCCAGCCCTTAGCTCTTGAATTACGTAGTAGATCAGTATTGTAATAATTTCATATTTTCAGATCCACGAACGAATGATTTTAATATGGTACTAGAATTAGCTGACAGCGGAACTCTACGGAAGTTTTTAAAAGGAAAGCAACGAGATGGAATTTTAGAATTTTATGGGCTGACGTCATTCAAATTGCAAAGGATATAGCCTCTGGTTTGAATTATATGCATACTAAAAATATTGTTCATCGAGATCTAGTAAGCTACAGATATTTATATAACTTTTCTAACGTTGCTTTGATGAGATCCTAATTCATTTTTAACATTATATAGCATTCTAAAAATATTCTTATAAATAAAGGAAAAGCACTTATTGCTGACTTTGGATTATCAAAAAATTTGAGTGAGGTTGCCTCTTCAATCTCAAGTGTACATGGCATGATAGCTTACATTGAACCACAATGTTTTATTCAACCTGATAGAAAAGTTGAACGAGATTATAAATCTGATATTTATAGTTTAGGTGTATTGTTCTGGGAACTCACAAGCGGAGTTCCTCCATTCTCACATGTTCTCAGTTGTGCTATAAATATGTATATTGCGAGAGGTGATCGAGAAAAAGTGATCCCAAACACACCACAGGAATATGTCAACCTTTATAAGAAATGCTGGTCTTCTGAGCGAGACAAACGTCCAACTTTTGATAAAATTTTCGGTGTTCTCAATATGATGTCCGAAACAACTATTGAATTCATAACCAATGATGTTACTGATACTCAATTGACACCTACATTAGTTAGTTCCGTTGTTGAAATAAATCAAGATTCTAAATCTATCAAAGAGGACGATGTTTATGGAGATTTAATGATTTATTGAATATTTTTGGGGGACTAACAAATCTTGGATATGAATTTTCCCAAATTTCCGATAAAATAAAAGAAATTATTAAGAATCACAATCAAGAGGAGAATAAGGTGTTTGCTATTCTTAGTAAATCACCAAATCTTAATTTGAATTTGCAATGTCTTTTTGGATTTTTTTATTTAATAGGAATTGGAACTGATGCATATCCCGATACTGCATTCGAGATTTTTAAAAAGGTACAGTGCGCGACACTTAAAGACTACACAAACTTTAAAAGCCAATAACGTTTGATCTAAAAAAGATATTTAAAAAAGGAAGCCGCTATTTTGTAGCTTAATCAATTTGCTACAACTTAGCAGCCCCGCCAGGGTCTAGACACTTTTGCAGTAACGTGACGTGGCGCATAAAAAATGACCAATTGGAATTCGTAAATTTCGATCATCCCGGATCAGTCCGACGTCAAAACAAAACACGTGTGCAAGAAGAAAAAAGTGAAAAAAGTGAAAATACTCGAAAACTGGTGTTTAAATCGGCCTTTAAGCACTAATAAAAAGTGTCGGAAATGCAATTTTACATATAATATATAAAGCTAAAAACCCTAACACCAACCCTAACACCAACCCAAACCCAAACCCTAAACTAAAGCAAAAAAATACGCCACACCACATGATGGTCACGTTACTGCAAAAGTGTCTAGACCCCTGGAGGGGCCCAACATAGCGGCTTTATTTTTTAAAAAATTATAATTACTTTTTAAAATATGTAGCTTTAAAAATATAGTATTTTTATATAATCGCATATGAAAAAAAGTTAAAAATAAGACATATTAAAAAAAGTAACCAATTAAATTAGTTTAAATTTATATAATAAAATTTTAAACCATTTTAATCAATCAAAATTCATGAAATTTGACAAATAAAAATTAAGTAACTATAAAAACATTAAAAATCAATGTTTTAAATAATAAAGTGTTAAAATTTTAAAAATGGGACAAATGTAACCTTTAAGTATTGCACACTGTAGCACATGGAAATAATGCTATAGGAAAATTTTATCTTGGTGAATGTTTTAAAAATGGTTATAGAACAAAAAAAGACATAAAAAGGGTATATATTACCATGAAAAATCAAATGAAGAATGTGCAAGATCTGACAATAGTTTAGAACTTTGTTATTTGAATGGAAAAAGAATTAAAAATGATAAACAAAAAGCATTTGAATGCTTTGAAAAATCGTATAAAAATGGTTGTATTTCGGCATGTAATAATTTAGAAGGTTGTTATGAGCTTGAAATATTTACAAAAAAAAATGAAGAGGAAGCATTTAAGCATTATTAAATGGCAGCTAATTATAATATTCCATCTGGGCAAAGTAATGTTGCAAAATGTTATAAAAATGGAATTGGTGTGACAAAAAATATAATAGCAAAAGAATGGTATAAAAAAGCAGCAGATAATGGACACAAATATTCTAAAGATATATTAGCTAAGTTGAATAATTATAAAAAAGAATCAATTTTTTTTCCAATTTATAAGGTAATTATTAATAAATTACTATCAAAATAAACTCTTATATCCAGCATTTCATAACATTATTAATAATAATTTAGAAAAAATAAAAAACAGAAGTTGACAATAATAATTCTATGAAAATAAAAATAAATTTTTAAGTATATATTGTACCAAATCAACTTTATATATAAGAAATTATTCAAAGTTTGTCTATGCAATTTTCTAGTAATTTTTATAAAAAACTTAAATAAAAATCATAAAACATATACATAATACTAGATCTCTAATGTCATATATAACATTTAGTCTATATATTATTGTTACTTATATAAAGGTTTAGTGCTTATTACGTGACGAAAGATAGAAATAATTTGAAAGCTTTATTATTGACTATACAATTTTTCTTATGATACAAATGTTCAAATTTTTTTTCCATATTGCACAGTATGAATTAAACCGGGCTTATAATCGTCAGACAACTTTTATAATAATAACCAGGTTTGTTTACAAAATTGTGAATATTTTCTGGTCTCATACTGCAACACATGATTGGCCGAGAATCAGCTAATCAAGTATTATGAGACCAGGAAAATATTCATGATATTGTATTTGGAAATTGGAATAGAATTAAGGTATTAACATGTAAGTCTCAAAGAACTGAGCATAAGAAATATAGTAAGGAAATCCAGGCACCTCAATCATCTTAGTACGTACGTACATCCTTAACCATTTTGGTATCTACTTGTATTTTCTGAAAATGTGAAGTTATATACATAATAGACCTTTTAAGAATTAAGCTTAATTCATATTCATTTTGCTCTTATCTAAATATACATTATAAATGTGTCTTTGATTATTGTCATGGAGTTTACTAGACTATTGTATTCATTAACCTTTACTAATGGGCTTTACTCATCGTTTATTGGGTATGCGATATTAAATGATTAACAAATATAAGCATTTCGGTGGATTGGCAAAATTGGACCTTTTTTAGATCATCTGAATTTGAACCCTATTCATTTTATTAATCATTAATAAAATATGTCATTCTCTGATATACTAACTGATATCTATATAATTTATTAATTTGATATAGTTATTATTACCCTTAAAATGATTAATTTAGGGCCTGATTAAAAGGGCCAATTCTGCCGATCCGCCGAAATAGTTATACTCATATGATAAATTAATATGATCAGATTTTTTTATGGCTGTTTCACAAATTCTTTTTTTATTTTATTGTTATCAGTTATATCGATATCTACTTAAAATTGACAAGTTTATCTGTTATTGTTATACAATCAACTCTCTTTATATATAATACTCTCTTACGCTCTCTTTATATATAACTAAATGAACTAAAAGTTATAATAGTTCAGTTAAATTTATATGGTAAACATTTTTTATATCCAGAACCAACGGCTCATTATAAAGAGTGTTGACTGTGATTTTGTCAGAAATACACTTATTTGTATATTACTAGCGACGTGAGTATATATATTTTGAAATTTTTATTTCGATATATATGCTTTATAATAACTTTTATTACTAAATACTTATCTGATTTTTTTGTTATTAGTTATTTAATCCCAGAGTGTTTAGTTTAAAGAGTAATGTTATTATATCAACATAAAAAAAATAAGTAGATGTCGAATTAAAAAAAACCAAGAATGTATTAATTAGACTACTAAGAGAAAAAGGAAGATTATATTTTGATGTTGAAGGGTTAATGACGAAGTGTGAAATTTTAAGAAGTATGTAAGCGAATATTTTAGCCTGAAAGTTTTAAAATTTTTTTAAGTTTTTTAATTGCAGTTTGTTCTCTATTAATGGATTCATCTTCAATTATAGCTCTTTTCTGCTTATTTTTTAAATGAACATTTGATAGTTTTTCTAGAGTAAGTGAAGTTTCAAAGGGCTTAGGTCTCGAGAGTTGTATTCTTGATTTTTGTAATCTTATATACATATTAGGATGAGTTTTGAGATCATATTTATTAAACATTCCCTCAAGATGCTGCTGATGGATGATTATGGGCCAAATTCTGTGTTTGATAAAATCATATACTAGTGGGTAATTGGATATTTCAGTAGAAGTAGACTAAGAAAAGGCCAAAAATTGTTCTTGAAAATTATTATCTTCTAATGCCTAAAATAAACTAAAGGTTTCTTGTTTTTTTGTTTCCAAATCATTTACTAATTTGTCTACATATTTTTTTTGTATTTCTGTAAGATTATTTGAAAATTGAATATTTAATATAACTTTAATAACTGCAACTGCAAAATTGGGACTATGAATCTCTCCAAGCTGACATATAGAAAGAGATAAATGTGTTCATGGGTTCATTCATTTTTTGAATGCCTCTAATGCTTTTATTAACCAATTTTCAATTCTATTATTAAGATCAATAAATTTATCTTCAGGTAAAATTTCGTAGACCAATAATAACTTCTCTACAAAAACTTTATCTGGAGTTTTATTGCTGTTTGTAATTCATTAATCCACTGCTTTACATTATCTGGCATTTTACTTGCTCTAAATCCATTTGAAAGATTTGTAAAATTCATATCCTTACCAATTAGAAAAAACATCACTTTTTTATAAAACTATTCACCAAAATGGGCCATAATTTGAATTTTTATATTTAATTTATCATTTTGCAAGAAGTTATAAAATGCTTTCCACTTTTCTAAATAACATTATTTGCTATTTGTAGTTGATTAATAAACCAACTAGAAAATTGTAAGTAAATATCTCTTTGATGCAAATATTGTTTAGCCATAGTCAATTGATATAACCAATGACTAAAAATTGGTTTTTGATATTTTTTAAGATTATAATTTATTAATGTTTTATATAATTCATTAATTATCTCTGTTTTCATATTTAGTGGATTGTTCTTATCAGAATCATTGTACCTGCAATGAAGGTAATAAGCTAAGTTAAGAACATTAAATAGATACAGTTTTAAACAAATTCCAGATAATGATTTAGTTTTTCTAAAAGTTATATTATTAAAATGTATTGAAGCTATATGTAATACATGTAGCCCACAGGGAATTTAAAAAATATTGCTTATTAAATTTAACTACAGCACCAGCTATTGATCCAGATATATAAGCTGTATTATCTGTAAGCCAATATTGGCATTAAGCTAGATTTAACGAATTTCTAATAATAGCTTCTCCAACACTTGAAGAAACCATTGATGCTGAATATTGGTCTATATTTTTCATATTAATAATAGTAAGCATAGGTTCTTGCTTTTTTTCATTCCAATAAAAGATATATACTAAAAATATTTTTTTCTTCTCTTGTACTTTTATCTGCTAGAATACTATATAAACTAAATTGGCTAGAAAGTTGAGGTAAATTATCTTGTACAAAAATTTGTGCTACTTCATTTGTCTATTGAGATAATATACTTGTAGATAACCATAATTGAGAAGAATAACTAGTAAGAAATGCTACTATTTATTTTGTATATTGTACTGTTGATGCTATTGATATTTGACTTATAGTACTTATATTTGTAGCTAGTGAAACAAATTCAGATGTATATACAGTGCTCGACAAAAGTTTCCCGCACCTATATCTCCTTATGAAGAGGTGCTACAATCTTTTAACTTTCAGAAATATTAGTACATACATAGTTTAGGTTGTATATTTGTTTTAAAGATTTTATAATCACTAAAAAAAAATTTAGATGAGAGCTAAATTTGGGATATTTTTTGTCTAAAAAAATTTAAAAAATAATTGAATTCAAAGAAAATTTAATATATTATCAAGGATAAAAGCTAAAAATTCTAAAAATTTTATATTAAAATTCAATTATTTCTGTAGTAGTGATAAAAAATTTGACTCGATTTGATAAGATAGTTATTGAGAAATTAATTCTTAACATTTTGAGATTTATTTTTATCACGTTTGATTTGTCAATGTCTGACTATTTTTGCATTACAAAAAGTTTTTCATGAATATCTCGTGTTTTAACAGTCCAAATTTGATGATTTTAGTATCATTCGAATTGTCTCGATGAGACAATTCGAATGATATTAAAATCATTAAATTTGGATTATTAGATATCGAGATAGTTTCGATTGTAAAAACTTTTACTTTGTAATTTTTAAAAATAAAAATAAAAATTTAAAAATTAATTTCTCAACAACTATCTCATCAAATCGAGCTAAATTTTTTATCACTATTACAGAAATTATTGAATTTTAATAAACTAATTTTTGGAATTTTTAGCTTTAAGCCTTAACAATATATTAATTTTTCTTTAAATTTAATTAATTTTTTTATTTTTTTAAAAAAAGCATTCCAACTTCAGCTATTATGTAAATTTTTTCTAGTAATTAAAAAATCTTCAAAAAATGCGCACAATCTAAACTATGAATATACTAATTTTTGAAAAGTTTCAAGACCGTAGCACTTCTCTATGAGGAGATATAGGTGTGGAAAAACTTTGTCGTGCACTGTATATAATTATTTTGTTTAAGTTTTTTAATAATCACTTTGTTTAAATTTTTATTAAAAATTTTTTGTTTATTTTTAGATCATTAAAAATATTGAAGCTTTTGTGTTAATGATTCTATCTTTTAAGTTAAACAATTTAATTTTTTTGTTAATTTTAAGTTTTTAGCTTTTAATGATTTAATCATTTCTTGAAAATTAAAATTAGATTTTTCTTGACTTGTATATATTAACTTTATAACTTTTTCTGCAAGTAAGATGATAAAATCTTTCCTTTATAGATTTCAGTTTTATATACTATATTACTAAATAACTAAGAACTAGATATTAGTTCTTTTTCAGATAAGTAATTGATTTTCATTATTAAATCTTTTCTTATTCGTTCTATTCATAAGGCAGTTAATTAAGAAGTCAAAGTGATTAACTGAATTTTCAATTTCTAATAGGTGAATGAATTATTTTTAATTAGAATTAATTGAAAAGTTGGCATTTGTTGTTGAGTAGGTTTATTTGGCTTAAATGCTTTTGCAAAACATACATTTTTACAACTTTTACAAACTTTAGTTAAACAAGACATTTTGATAACTTAAAATAAAAATATAGATATGCTTATATATATTTAATTAACAATTATCATTTATTGAATAATAACTATCTATTAAACAATAACTTATTGATATAAAAGGTAAGTCTAGTTTAAAGAAAAGAGCAAACTTATTTTTATTAATTATTTATTATAAATATTACAAGTTTTTATTTAACAATTGTTCTAATTATTGATTAACAAAAGAAAATATTAACTGAGTATTACAAAAATAGATTTAAAAATATTTTAATTGTCTTTAGATATCTTACTTTCCCTGTAACTAAATTAAAGCTTCAAGTTACCTATTTAACTAAATAACAAGCTAAGGCTATTCTTAAGCATTTAATCAGATAATAACTATTAAATAATATTTATAGAATTAAATATTTGAGTTTACTTTTTCTGGTTTTCATAATATTTGCTATACTTTTTAAAAGGCCTAATGAAAAAAATTCTTTTCAATTAACTATTAAAGTTTCAACTTAAGTTATATTAGCTTCTCCTTCAGTAATTTTAGCAATTTAAATTTCTTTACTATCTGTCAAATACAGAAAAACATCTACCCAAACCTTTTAGTTTTAGGTCTTTTTTACTGAGAAGATTTTAAATTTAAATAAGTAAAAATGAAATAACAGTATTCATTATAGTTTGATTAAATGTTAAAAGATTGTTGTATTTATTGTGCTCATATTAATATATCGATTATTTGTTTTAAAGGTTTTGAACATTAAAAATAAAGTGGTTAACTTTTAAACTGGTTAGAAATTTGTTAAAAATTAATTTTAATATATAATAAATGCTTGAGTGACCTTTATCAATAGTAAATTTTTTAAGAAAAATGTGGATTGTATTTCACTGATTTGTTCAATTTCTGATTATATAATCATACCTACTTAATTTTTATAAATTTAACTTCTGCATAATTTGATACCAAGTTTAATTAGATGTAGGTTAAAATTAAGTCACATAAAATAAAAATTGATTTTTTTATTTATGTAAATATAATAATAAAACAATAAATTGATAAAAAATTGATACTTAAAATTTTTTTTTATATACTATTTATATATTTTGTGTTAAACTAAATACTATGCAGTGAGTGTCACTAATAGACAGCCTGTATCAGACTTTCAATTATATTTTGTATTAGACACAATTTGTCTAATTTGTATCTAATACAAAATTTAATTGACAGGCTTTTTTTTAGTAGTACTCATATATAATAATAAATATCAAGTTCATATAATAAAAGCTATATATTTTATATAATTAGTAATGAAATAGAAATTAGACTTAAGTAATATAAATTTTATAAGAACCCGGTCTTTATTTGGAATATAGCTCATGTAAAACACATGATTAAATAATTTATTAAAACTTTTAATCGCTAAGGCTCTAGATAAATCTAATTATTAATAAAAAATCAATATATTTTTATTAAAGACAATATATAAAATACAGTATGGGAGATTATGTAATCAAATATGATTGGCTAATTTTGCGTAATAAATTTTATTTGGTTAAAAAATATATATAACTATTTTTTTTATATAATAAATGCCAAATTTTTGATAACTTATAAACTTTAAAATCTAAAAACTTTTTAATTTTATAAAAAAAATAAAAATTTATTTTAACAGAATTGTAGCTTAGACTAAAAGCAACAAATTTGAAAGATGAATTTTTTTTTAAGTTATTTGTTTTTGAGTTATAAGCATTTTTATATTTTATATATAAAAAGTAGATATCTTTAGCTATTCCGTACTGTACTAATATAGCAAAAAAATATAGATTTTTAAAAATTTCAATAAAGCAAAAAAATATTTATAATAGAGATTTTTTAAAGAAGTTTTTGCATGATTGCTATTTTAAAATTTAAAAAAACTTTCTGAAACATAAAACTATAGCTTATTCTCTATTAATTTAAGAAAAAATTATATCTTAATCATTAAAAATGAAGGAAAAGTAGCAATTTTAAAAAAGTATTTTACTATATAAATTTTGGAAAAGTTATAGGTCATAAAAAAAAAATCTATATTACGATTTATATATATTATCTATATAGATTTGTTAATTATATACACTGGTCGAAATTTTTTAATATAATAGGCTGATACAAAGGTGATTTATATAAAAACAAATATTATAAAATTGGGTATAAGATAACTGAATGCTTAATAATATCAGTAAAATATCTTCCTAATATTATAAGCTGATGCTAGGCTAATATATTAAATTTTGAAATTTTGTCTAAAAAAAAGAAGATATAAATATGAATAATATAGTCATACTATATCTGCC
>CAJVPY010003982.1:0-13237 GCA_910591965.1 Dentiscutata erythropus
CTTTACAAAAGTCTCTTAAGTTAGAAGAGTGATTAACTTAGTATAAAAAAAAGTTTTAGATTTGTGCAGGCCACATTCACACTATAGTAAATTTATATAGTAATTTGAGTCACATTTTATTATGATACTCTCTGGCTTAGTCGTAGACTCCCAATTAAGTAAGATCACAATGAGTAAAATAAAAAAACCACAGAGCTAGTAAAAGTTACTAACCTTATTTTTTTTTTTTGAAAAAAAAGAGTGGAATGAATCTCTGCACATTCAAGTTTCTTAATACAGTAAATAAGTCACTAAAGGAACAATGAATCTAATAGCAAGCTATTAATCTTTTATTTTGTTCTTAGAAAAAACTTGAAGCGCAGATTCCATATGCATTCAGGTTCTTGTAATAAGTTCAAATTATAATACAATAAGGCTAGTAACGAATTACTAATCTTCTTTTTTGTTAAAAAAAAAAAAAAAGACTTGGGCACAGAATTTCTGTATATTTAGGTTCCTGCAATAAGATTATAAGAACACAAATAGAAAACTAAAGATCCGCTAAACTAGTAATGAATTACTAACCTTTTTTTTTTTTAAAAAAAAAATTATGGGCTCAGAATCTCAATGCATTCAGGTTCCTGTAATAGGTTCAAATAAGGTCACTACAGAAAAAAAACCAAAGGAACCACGAAATAGTAACAAATTAATGACATTTTTTTTTTGAAAAAAAAGAATCTTTGTGTATTCAGGTTCCTGTAATAAGTTCAAATAAGATCACTATGAAAAACTAAAAGAACTACGAAACAATTTACTAGCCTTTTTTTTTAAAAAAAAATCTTGAAATGTAGAATCCATGCATATTCAGGTTTCTGTAATAAGTTTAAATAAGATCACGAGAAAAATAAAAGTACTACAAAACCAGTAAAAGTTACTAACCTTATTTCTTTTTTTTAAAAAAAAAGAGCAGGGCTTGAATCTCTACACATTCTGGTTCCTGTAATATAGTAAATAAGAAACTAAAGGAACAATGAATCTAATAGCAAGCTATTAACTTTTTATTTTCTTAAAAAAAAAACTTGAAGCGCAAATTCCATATAAATTCAGGTTTCTCTAATAAGTTCAAATTATCATACAATAATGAAAACCAAAAGAACTACAAGACTAGTAATCTTCCTTTTTGTTTAAAAAAAAGCTTGGGCATGAAATCTTGGTGTATTCAGGTTCTTGTAATAAGATCAAGTAAGATCACAAAGAGAAAACTAAAAAAGCCACTAAACTAGTAACAAATTATTAGTCTTTTTTTTTTTAAAAAAAAAAAAAATTATGAGGCTCAAAATTTCAGTGCATTCAGGTTCCTATAATAAGTTCAAATAAGATCACCATAAAAAACTAAAAGAACTATGAAAAATAGTAACAAATTAATAATATTTTTTTTTTGAAAAAAAAACTTAGCACAGAAATCCTTGTGTATTCAGGTTCTTGTAATACTGTAAGTTCAAATAAAATTACAATGAGAAAACTAAAGAACCACAAAACGAGTACCAAATTACTAACCTTTTTTTTTTAAAAAAAAAAACTTGGGCACAGAATCTACACATATTCAGATTCCTGTAATAAATTTAAGTAAGGTTACAATTAGTAAACTAAAGAACCACAAAACTAGTTATTCAGGGTTTATGTAATAAGATTAATATCAATAAAAAAAAAAAACTAAAAGAACTATGAATCTAATAACCTTTTTTTTGTCTTTTTTTTAAAAAAAAAGAGTTTAAAACAGAATCTCAACATATTCAGGTCCTGTAACAAGTTCAAGTTCAAGTAAGATCACAATGAGAAAATTAAAGAAACCACAAAATTAGTAACAAATTACTAACCTTTTTTTTGAAAAAAAAAACACGACACAGAATCTCTGCATATTCAGGCTTCTGGAATAAGTTTAAATAAGATCATAATAAAGAAAACTAAAGAACTACGAATCTAATAACTCGTTACTAACTCTTTTTTTTTTAAAAAAAAAAAAGACTTAGGCACAGAATTTCAGCATATTCGGGTTCCTGTACCGACTTCCTTTTTTGAAAAAAATCCAGACATAAAATCACTGTCTATAATACAATAATAAGTTCAAGTAAAATCACAGTAAGAAAAATAGAACCACGAAATTAATAGTAAATTACTACTAACTTTTTTTATAGAAAAATATAAAATAATGAAAACTAATAGCAAAGCTACTAGCTTTGTTTTTTTTTCTTAGAACTTGATACTGTGTTGATTACTTTAATCTCTATTTAGATTTTAAAGAAAACTACGAATTAATAGCTACTAATGTAAAGTACAAGAATTTCGATATATTTAGGTTCCTGTCTTGAATTTAAGTGTAAATGCAGTTGATAAATTACCAATCTTTCTTACATTATTAAAAAAAAGACTAGCAAGTCTAGTAATTTTAAAATTCGTAAGGCTAAAAGAACTACATAAGCTCCTAATCTTTTTAGAAGCAGGTACTAAAGGTTGGAACCGATCTGTTGCATTTGAATTTAAAATCGGTTTAACCTGATTCAAATATTTGATATTCGGATTTAATAAAACCGAATTTATCGAATTTAATAAACCCGAAAAATCAAATTTAATAAAACCGGATTTATCGAATTTAATAAACCTAAAAATAAATATCAGTTATACAGGATAACTGATATAGACACTATAATTTAAACAAACAAGAAATTTCTTAAGAATTTAAGATGTATATAGTATAGAGTGTAAAGACCTCTTTAAAAAACATATTATAACAGTCTACTATAATTGTCTAATGCTAACTCTAATAATATATAATGCTGGAGCAAATATTAAAAATAGAGGTACTTTTCACATCCCATACTAGGGATGGGTTCAGTTAGGCTATAGCCAGCTAGCTGACTGGCTATAGTCATAGTTGATGATAGTCAACTAGATTAGCTTAGCTAACCGGCTAGCCGATGCTAAAATTTTTATTTTCTGGCTGATAAATCATAATTATTGCTTTAATTCGGCATGAAGTGCTCAAATTACATAATTATTGCAAGAAATACTCTAGTTCTTTGTCACAGCAGATTCTCAATTTTGATTGGCTAAAAGCGACGATAAAAAATTTAGGTTGAAATTGCTCAAAATTTTACCAATGAAATCATATTTGCCTATTAAGTGAAAAATGTCCCTAAACTAATTTTACCATAATGGAGGCCTATTTTCTGAAAAATTTATATTTTTGTAATAAAAAAGTTAAAAACTTAATTCTGGCCAAAAATTACGTAACACTTGTATAATGTGGGTCAAAATTTTGCAGACCACGGCATTAAACTAATTAAAATTATGAATCTAAATTGGTGTGACAGTTAAAGTATTATTGTAAGATACTAAAGACAAGCATTTTTTGTCGATGATTTGCAAACGAGTTTACTACAACTTCAAAACCCAGTTTTTTAAATTCAGGTTGATTCGGTTTTACGAGTTTATTAAATTTGCAAAACCGAATTATTTGAGTTTATTTAAATTTGGGTTAAAACTGGTTTTAATTCGGTTTAAGAAATTAAAACCAAATTGCATAAATAAAATCAGTTCCAACCTCTAGCGGGTACTATAAAAAAGACTAGTAATTCTTTTAGATCATTATAAGGAATCGTAAAACTAAAAAAAAGCCATATAGGCTTAGAAGCAGGTACTATAAAGACAATTTTGGCTATCATGACACACCTCATTTGACAACGATATTAGATAATCTACATAATCAAAATTAACAATTGCAGATGATCATCGTTTATCATGTGATTTCCAGTATTAGCTATTTCCAGCATCAGCCACGACATTTATTAATATTAGTTTTAATATGTATAAAATGAAATAATTTCTTCTTTTTAAATTTCTTGAATTAAATTAATAAATAAATAAATATAACTAAAATTATTAACATAAAATATAAATACTTATAACTTGATTACTCATTGAACTATTTGTTATAATAAACTTAATTCCTTGTACTAGATATGAAGTTAAAAAACCTCTTAGTGATTTTATAAGAGTTAAAGCAGATAGCAATCTTAAGAAAAATAAAACTTGCATTAATTGTCATAATAAAGAAGCCAAAGTATATGAAACTACAAAGCGAAAACAGGATAAAACTAAGAAAGGTAAAGAAAATAATGATCTAGAAATTTTAGAAATTTTAGAAATTAAGCTAGATGATCTTTATAATTATATTGTATAGCTCTTAAATAAATATTTAATGCAAAATAATAATAATTCAAATATATCAAAATTCTCTTTTCGATTTGATGTAAATATTTCTGCATTTGAAAAGTTACCAAAAGAAATTGCAAATGAATTAGTCAAAATTATTAATGACTTACTAGTATTTTTGTTTACAAAGGGATGTTCTTGTTAAAAAACTAAAAAAATATAGAGACCTTTCAAAATGTCATAATAAATTATCTATAGAGCGATTCAGATATAATGGATCAATTAAAATTATTATTAACCAAATATCTAATATAGCAAAAATAACTTTAAAATATGATTTATTACATAAAAGACCAAAAAATGTATCTGTACCTCAATATGTTAAAAATTTTATTGAACAAAATATTGATCTTTTGCTGCAGGAGATATATATGTGACTTATAAGTAAAAGTATGGACTTGTCAATTTGCCAGAAACAAGTTTATTTCTGGTAGTCAGAGCTTGGGCAAAATAGGTATAAACATGATGAAAACATGTTTGAATTAGCTATAAAATAGCTTAAGAAAGGTCGATACAAAATTATTATAGAAAATAGGGACCCGGTTTGTGTTTTAGTATTTATAACTGGACTTTATGAATATCTACAAGAAATAAATACTAATATCGGCATTGATGCAACATATAAGTACCTATTTCCAAATTATTAAACTTTTTTTTATATCTTTATAAAAAAATCATTATAATGGCAATGTTGTCTTCTAAATTTTTAAATTAAATAGATTAGATTAAATTCAATATTTTTTAATACCTCTAAAAAATTGCTATAAGGGCAATGTTGTCGCTTTTAAATTAATTTTAAATTAAATAGATTAGATTAAATATATTACAATTTTTTTTTTATATATCCTTAAAAAATCACTATAAAGACGATATTGTCGCTTCTAAATTATTAAAATTTTAAATTAAATAGATTAGATTAAATTAAATTCAATATATATTTTTTTTATACCTCTAAAAAATCATTATAATTTTTTTTTATATCTCTATAAAAAAATCACTATAAAGATGATATTGCATCTAAATTATTAATTTTAAATAGATTATATTAAATTAAATTAATACAAGCAACTTCAATATAGCTTTTAAGCAGAAGTAAATAGAACAGGATTTTCTTTGGCCTACCTTTTTCTAGACAACAATGGGAATATAGAAATAGAATACATACAGGTATAATTCACACATTCTTTTCAAAATTGTATGAAGAAAAAATAAATCTATATTTCATTTTTACGGATAAAGATTATGCTTAAATAAATACTTCACTTTATATTTGGCTAGAGATTAAAATTCAGCTATGCAAATAGCATATCAAAAGAGCTATTATGATATGGTTGGCAAGTGACAAAGTGCCAAGATCTGCTGTCTATAATTTGTTATTACTATTTGGTATTTGATTTCTATTTAATGGTATTACACAAGCGCCCAAGTTTTGCTCTAAAGAGAATTGTGAAGTGATATAGATAATAATAGAGGCATATCTTCATCAATATCCACTAATTCCTATATGTGATAGCTAATTTCTTACTAGTGATATAATTTATAAAAATGCTGTTAAAGAAATGTATGAGTTTTGTAAAAATAATTCCTTAATATCGCTTTGAAGTTATTTGTAAAGTGAATGGTATAATGAACAAAAGTAGTCATTATAGACTCAGTTTGTATGTGAAAACAAGTTGTCTATATTAAAAACAACAATGTTAGTGGAAAAACATTGGAAAGTAATAAAAAGAGACTTTCTTTACAAATTTTTTTGACCTCAACTTGACTTGGTAATATATATATTAATAACAAAGGTCGTAGTTTATCAATTATGAAAGCTCCAACAAATTTATATTGGAAAAGAGAGACCTGAATAGATAAAACAATTCAAATCAGAATGGAAGGTATTATCAACTCGTAAAATTAATAAAATATATATAACAGACCTAAATCAGTGGATATACAGATGTTTCTATTATCTAAAAAGCAGATTTTATATTTGCAAGTATTTGGTATAACAAACAGGGCTAGTTACTAGTGAATTTTTTAATTACATTAAGAGAAATCACCAACCACTATTTCTTATCGAATGCGATCAAATTTCTATTATAGAGCAGTCAGAAATAATTACTACTAATAATGAAATTAATGTTGATGAATTAGTAAATGAAGATAATAATATTTATGACAAGTTAATAATGCTAACAAAAAAAATATTTACACTTCTTGAGAGTTAAAAAGAAGCAAAAAATGTTTAATAGACACAGTATAAAAAAGAATTTTAACCCAATTTTCAAAATAGTAAGCGAGGTTGAAAGTTATCAAAAAAAAAAAAAGTATACCTTTAACTTGAAAAGGTTATATATATAACACATGTTTTTTAGATTAAAATATTAGTAACATTGTTTGATAATTTTTTTTATTTAATAAATAAATAAAATAAATAAAAAAATTAAATTTTATTTAGGCGAGCATGGCCTTTTGTTGATCTGGCAGGTAACTCTCTAGCAAGTTAGGAGCCAAAGAGGAGGTAAATTAGTGGCTAGATAGTTACATATGGGCACCTTAGAGCAGCTGTGTGATGCTTTATGCATGAATGGGGAGTATGGTGGTGGGAACTGTAACACCACAGGGGAAGAGACCTGGGATATATAGAAATATATAGACTGCTACTGTACTACCTTGTAATATACTTAACCGTTTAGACATAATAAAGTGGCTACTATTGAAACCAAAAAAAAAAATTAAATTAAATTTTATTTAATTTTCTTATAATATTCCACACTGTTGTTTAAGCTAAAGCGAATAAAATAAATATATTGAAAACTGTAAATATTTATAACTTGAAAAACTTATTTTAATTATTACTTGAATGAATAATCGAATATTTGTGAACTTGAAAATCTAGTAAATATTTCAAATATTTCACTTAATAAATATTATCGTTTAATAAAATATTTGAATATTGTTTTTAAAAATCAAAAGCTACATAACTTTATTTTATATACCTGTCAGTATTTTCAAAATCGCCTTTAAAAAAAAAAAAAAATATTTTTTAAGTTTTTGTTGCTTTAAGCAATGAAACTCTTTAGTGCAATAACAGAAAACTTTTTAATTACGTACGTATATATACCTATATCACTCTATACAAGTTGTAGAGTACTTGAAATTTTTGGGTACAATATGCAATTTGATTATTATCAATAATACAAAATCAATCATTAAATCATATTGTGCTACAATAATCACATATAGGTGGAATTTTGGTAGCGATTTAGAGGAAGATTGTATCCATAGTAAAAATCATATAATAAATGGTATGTTTCTTAGTTAAAAAGTTGTTAACTATTCGGTTTTCCAACTAATGATTTGAAACACTAGATACAGATATGACAAATAGTGCAGAACCCTTAGCATAGCACTAACGCTTCAAGTGGACTACTTAAATTAGGCACCAAAAGTACACATATGGCTATATATACTCTCATTATAACTGAAATAATACTTCTAATAAAATCTATAGCCAAAGAGGTTCTTGTTAATAACAAAAAAAAAAAAAAACTAGTGAAATAAAATTACTATATCCTGCTGTGAATAAGCACCCACCTTTTGCAATTTTCATATTAAAGTTTCACATAATCTAGTGATTGAATTGATATTATTTAAATTGTTTTAATAAACTGATTTAAATAGTACCAAAATCATACAAATCCGATTACTAGATTGAGAAACTTGAATATGAAAATTGCAAAAGATAGGTGTTTATTTACAGCAAGATATAATATCTAAAAAATTAATTACTATAGTGCACTGACCAAAGTACCCTCTTTTTGAGTACCCCCCTCCGTGTGAAGTACCTGGATATTTTGCACAGTACTTTTTTTTTGCCAAGAATAATACCCGGGTATTTTATAATTATTGAAGGCGAGATTTTTGTATTAGACCCGGGTATTTTATATTGTACAATGTCTAATATGACAACATTACCGAATAAATGATATTATGAAATATTTAATACTTGAAAGCTGTCAATGTACCAATTTTTCAATAATAATAGTACATGCCCAATTTCGAATTTTAATGACTCTTAACATGAACAACCAGAAAACGCAAAAGCATCAACATTTGACATTATAACAGTTTCTATTGAAGGAATAACTTGCAAATTTTGTGTAAATTCTATAACAAATACAGTTTGAAATATCGTATAACAGATGACAAAGTGGTGGCAGAAAAAATTCGTGATGATGTGATCGTTGGATAATTTTTTTAACTTAGTATATAATTTGTATATAATTTATACATAATTTGTTTTATCAGGTTAGGAGTAGTCAGTGATTACGTCACCACGAATTTTTTTGCCACCACTTTTTGTTATCTTAAAATAATTTAGTAAATTATATGAGCAAGATACAAAATTGATTTTATTCAATTCGATTATTTAAGAAAAAAAAATTGCATTTTTTTTTTTCATTTGCTTACAATTCTACATTAAAATTTTCAGATTTTCAGTTCATTAATTCCAATCTTGAATGACCGTTAAATCTTCGCTTTCTTCATAGTAATCATCATAAACTAACCCACTTTCATTTTTATTCATGTCTTCTCCATCTACATTATTTTTACTTTCGGGTTCACCATCACTTTCATCAGTATTTTTACTGTTATTTTCATCGTTATCTTCATCATCATTTTGTTTCTCAATTCTTCTTCCTGAATTTATTTGGCTCGTGAGTTTTGTAAAGTCTAAAATTAAATTGTCTTTGGTTCTATCCATTGCGTTAGAGATTTCACAACATTTAAAGAACTTTCTAATCATATTAATATCGATAGCTTCCCAAGCCTCTTTTATCCAAGTAGCAACCAAAAGATAAGAGGAACATTTCATTTTGCCAGCTTTAGTATATTCTTTGATTCCTTCATCCATTCATTGACTATAAAGATTTCACATCTATTTTTTTTTTTTACTTCTCTATTTATTAGATTTTACCTTTGATTTAAACGATTTATTTATGGAGATATTGAGAAGTTGTAAGCGAGATAATAAACCTTTAGAAATTAAAGCCAAGTCAGTATTCTTTTCTCAAAAATGTCATTTTACAGGGTCTGTTTTGTGGCCAGCAAACGAATCCAAGATTAACAAAGAACGCAGATTATTTCCACATTGTGCTCGTTGGGTCCAAATATTTTCTATTTATCTAAAGATAAGTAAATTTTAGTCTTAACTGTGATATGTATTAAAATCGTCTAAGTTTTTATATATACTATAACATCTTGTTTTCATTCATCCATCCTGAAGGGTTTGCACGTATGATAACACTATCAGGAAAATTTTCATGAGGTACTTTACCAATTTAAAGATAATTAGAGGTGGCAATTTAGTTACATCGGCTATACAGGCGAGAACAATAGTGAAATTCGAACATTCGTGCCCAGTTGATAGAATTGATATAGTTTTAGTGCCTCATTGTTCAATTGTGGTATTACTTGACATACTTAAAGACACAGCAGTTTCATCTATGTTACCAATTAATTAGCAATTCACATAAGAACAGGACAATTTATAAAATTTTATATAATAAAAATAAGCAAATTTACTATAATATTTCAAATGTTGGAATCCAGTTTGCCTACAATATAAAGTATTAATAGTTTAAATATAATATAAAATTAAATTATATAGACATAAAAATATGGTATTTGTCTTTCTTTTTATTAAAAGTCCGGTAGAATTTTCTAAAAATAAAAGGTACTTTACTAAGAGCTGAAATTTTGAATTTTTAAAAAAACCGTCTTTTTACTATATAATTTTGGGAAATTAGATTCCATATTATTATTAAAACTATATAAATACTTATCCCCAACTTTTGTCCTGTTCTTACGTGAATTGCTAATTAAGGATAAAGGATAGTCATTTTTATGCCGCTTAAAAAGTACAAGAGACAAAAACTCATTTTGATTCTCAATATAACTCTTAGGAAGACGTTGGGCAATGGTAGTCCGTCTTTGATTTACCAAATATAAATCTGTCTACCCATTTTTGAGAAAATTTATTATTTTGAATTTCTCCATATTTTTCTTGATATTGAGATGTAGTGCACAATGTGCGAGCTTTGGCTTGAATCATATACTGGCTTACAGTTTTTTGCTAAGATCGGGCTTCTCAAAACTATTCAAGTAATTCGGCTTCAAGTTCAGGATATTTTGGCCAGGCCCCAGGTGACAACTTTTGAATATAAGGTGCAACTTTCAGAAGGTTGGGTTTTTTGCTTATCCAGTTCTGAAGCTGCTTTCTTTCTATTCCAAATTAGCAGTTAAATGTTTACTATACCCTTTTTCATAGTAGGCAACTATCATTAGTTTTTCGCATACTGTTTTTGCTCTTTTATTTTTTTTTGTTATCCAAGCACGTCAAGCTTTAAAATTTCCACGGGCCATTCTGTTTCTTAAAAATAGTTTGTGCTAGTGTAGTTATTCGGTAATATATACTGAGTAATCTTCTTTTAACAAGTTATTTCCTGGATGTAAGTCTTGATATAAATATCTTTTATGAGTTTGTTTAGTTTGCTGATAATTGCTGGTGGTAGAGTTACTGCAGAGAGCTTCTGCTAATACGTTGCTCCTTCTGCGAAAATACTTCAGTTTCGGCAGTTTTTTATTTTTATTTATTTATTTATTTATTGGTTTTTTATTTATTATTTTTTTATTTATTTAATTTGGACCCAAGGGCCACAAGCTAACAGTAATGTTTCATTACTTTGTCCCAATAGTTAAAGAAATTTAAGAAGACATATGTACGTATGTACGTACATGAAGTTCATTGATTTTCTTTTATATCGACTTGTATTACTTAAAATATGTTGTGTATAATACCCCCAATACAAAATACCTCCCTAGCAAAAGACCCCTATATGCAAGATATCTGTCACCGATCAAGAGACCCATGGGTATTTTATAAGTTTTTTTTTGGTTAGATTGTTTTAGACCCGGAGTATTTTGGTCAGTACACTATGGTAAATATCTAACTTTAGGATCTTTTGATTATTCAAATTTTTGTAGAACATTTGTGACTAGCCTTTAAATACTATTTTTAATAAAAGATTTATTTTGTAAAGTTTTGGTTTTTTAGCTAAAACCTTCATGCTTTTATAAATATTATGATAAAGTTTATTAAAAAAATTATAATTAAAAAAAATTCAGATTCATAGCTATTTAAAGATACATATAAAGACCCAATCATTGGCACAATATAAAGAGCTTATCATAGTATACCTCAAGCTTAATCCTGTAATTAACAGCATATCATATATAAAGCTGCCTAAGATAATTTATAGGTGCTATTAAAATCTGACTCTCCAAATAAGTTTTTGCTTTACTTATATTTGTCAGACTTTGAAGAGCATCTATATAATTTTCTAGTGAATGAAGAGGCTTTACTTTTAATTTGACAAGCTTAGTATTATTTATGCTTTGATCTTCTTTATATTGATTGATCCTGTTATTATAGCTATGAACTAAAAGATGTTCGATTTGCTTTTTATACATCTTAGACACAAATATTAAATCAACAAATGCTGATTTTTGTATTAGGGAAGTGCAGAAAATCACGTAATTTTTTAGGGGGGGAGGGGGGTCCCATTTTATTACATCCTATATATACATATATAGTCAAATAGCCAATAATATTAAAGTATTTATTATATTAAAAATCATAATATTATATTAATATCCGGATTTGAATTACTCAACAACCAGTTATCCAAATAAGCTGAAATTTTTACTGCTAATAAATATGATATCAGGCTATAACATATTAAAAATTTCATGCAATTTGAATTAGTAGTTCTTGAGAAATTGCTTAAAAACTATATATAGTTGTGTTATATAAATTATATTGTTACAAGTGAACTATAACCTTCTTTAAAATATAGTACTTGCAACATAGCACACGGTGACAGGGATCTATGTAGGGTCAGAATAGATATGAAGCGGTGTGGAAGTGGAATATTACTTAACTAGGGCGATTCGGTATAGTTTATACAAGAGTAAGATATATGTTTATTAAGATATATTTATTTATAGTACAATATCAAGATATAAGGCTATCCTAAGGTATCTATGCCTAAAGAATCCTAATAACTTAAAGATTGTAGGGAACAAATCCTAGAGTGCAAGAGAGGGTAAAAGCTAGGGTTTATATAGCTTTTACAACTAATATAAATTATATAATAACAACAATACAAAAGTAGAAAAGATATAAAAAGTATAAAAGATACTAAACGTATAAAAGGTATGAAAGGTATGAAAAGTATGAAAGGTATGAAAGGTACAAAAGGTATGAAAGGTATGAAAGGTATGAAAAGTATGAAAGGTACAAAAGGTATGAAAGGTATGAAAGGTATATTTCGTTTATTATCTAATTGCCGGCTATCCGATAGTCCGTTTAACATGTATTGTAGCTCGTTACGATCGTCATGATCTTCCGGATCTTTTGGGAACATAATCTTTAATATGTTCCTAGGAGTTTATACGTTCTATAACAATATATAGTTTTTAAGTAATTTCTCAAGAACTATTAATTCAATTTAGCTAAAATTTTAATATGTTATAGCCAGATATCATATTTATCTACAATATAAATTTTATTCAATTTGGATTAGTAGTTCTTGAAAAAATTATAGCTGAATAACTACAAAATATTAATATAAATTTAAAAAAATATAGCAAAAATTTAAATAATTACAAATATATATATAGTTCTGGCAGACCTGTGGGTTGATAGCATACACAGGTTGAAATCAAAAATATCTTCCCTGTATCTTCAAATAATCGGCCTAGATGATAGCAGGATGATATAGTGATGGCTATGAACCGATATGATAGTATATAAAAAAAGCCGATATGCGGAAGATTAGAGTAAATTATGATGTATATACGGAAATTAACATTCGCATATCGTTAAGATGATTTGTTTATCATGTAGAAGATATAAGGCCGATATGAACAA
>CAJVPY010003983.1:0-13237 GCA_910591965.1 Dentiscutata erythropus
TCGCAGAATTATCACAGAAATTGCGAATTAGTGACGACAGAATTTTGGTTTAATTGCCGCAGAAAATCATCGTCCCTGACGGGGATTTCGAACAGATAAAAAATAATGACATATTTTGGATATAATTTTTTTTAATAATGGGTTTGCTTTTTTTTTATAACTAATTAATTTGTTTATTACTTGTCAAGATCATAAGACTGCTCTAGAGTCAATAACATATAATAATATATAAAAAAGAAATAAACATGATGAAATTATTCCATCAATATTATATTTTTTATATATCGAACATGACATGCTGAAATCAAAAGCTTTCGAATAATTGTCAGTTATCCCAGAATTTACGAGAATAAATGTAATGAAAACAGCTGTAATTAAACAATTTAATCATTAAATTCCGATCCGATCCGACCCAATCAATTATAAAAGCATTCATGTAATGGCTTCTGGTCAATTATTTTTATAGCCACAATATTTTTATTTCTAAGGCAACTAAAAAAATTTCTGATAATCGAATTAGTAAAATTTTGATGAACTTATCAATTCGAATTTTAGTTGCCAAAGGAATAATAAAAATGGCTGATTTTTCGCTCGGATAATTGTCTTATTAAAAGAGTAGGTAATTCTGAAATTTTATATGGATTTCGCCTTTTGACATCATCTTAGCTTTCTATAGTATAAGAATCATATTTTTTTGGATGATCAGTAAGAATTCTGATTGGCTAAAATAAAAAAAATAAAATTTCGCGTTACTTCTGATCAATGTTCAAAATTTAATAAGTATTGTAGTCTCGATTTATTGAAATTCAATTTAGTAAACCGTATCTGCGGATATTTGGAATTACTATTTTAAAATCTTTAACCATAAATAACTTTTGATTCATTGGATGACCGCCTCAATGAGGCAATTCTAACGAGCCCCAAATCGTTAAAACTCAATGATGGGATCCCAGAGATCGTTAAGGAATTGTGTCGCTTCGGTGTTTTAGGATTAATTAAACTAATCCTAAAACACCCGAAGTGGCACAAATCCTTAACGATCTCGGGGATCCTATCATTGGATTTTAACGATTTGGGGCTCGTTAGAATTGCCTCATTGAGGCGGTCATTTTAATGGTAAAAAAAAAAAAAAAAAAATCCAAAACTGTCCAGTGAATCAAAAGTTATTTATGGTTAAAATTTTTTAAATAGTAATTCCAAATATCCGCGGGTATGCTTATAAACTTGATACTTATAATAATACATACGAGAGCGTAATTATTATTTTATTGCTCAAAATTTTTTTAATATAGAACAGTATAATATGTTACAAATAATTAATAGTGTTCTCATGAAAACATTGCTTCTGATACTCTTTTATCTTTACAAATTATATAAATTGCTCACGTGAATTTTATTTAAAAGAGATTTTACTTTGATTAGTTATTTTAGTTGCAAAAACATTGGTTTTGACCATTTGACTATAGTTGCCATCCAAATAGTTATTACTATTGGCCCAAACTAAACCTATTTTGACCTAAATTTTGACCCAAATCCTACTTTTTGTCCAAAACTCGTCCCAAGTTTCAAATTCCAAACTCGTTCCAAAATCCCAAATTTATTCCAAAATTTAAACTATACAGTTTATAATTCCGAATTTGTGTTAAATTCTATATGCAAATTGTTTTAAGCATTTTAGCATTATAATTTTATTATCTAGTAATAGTATTTTTACATTATAATTTTATTATCTAGTAATAGTGTTTTTACATTACAATTTTATTCTAGATTAGTATTTTACATTACAATTTTATTCTATTATTATCTAATATTGTATTGATATTAAAATTTGTTCTAAATCTATAATACATTATAATTCTATCCTAGAATAGCATTATCCAAAATTGCATTAATATCAAATTTTGTTGTTCCATGATCAATTTTCTTCTCAAATTCATGTTCTAAGTATTATTCACTACGTACTTTTAAGAAAGAGATATTCATTATTACCATAATAGTTTATATTACTTATTCTAAAAATGTAAAATTCGATGTGCGCATGTTCTTATTTTAATATAAAGTACGTAAGCATATAGCCATATGAGTGTGCACATATTTTCAAACCAAACTTTTTATACTGTTGAAAAATGATATACGGATAATTCATATTTCTTGTTATTCTGACTCACAATACCCACAATGAGTTTTTTTTTGCATAATTGTTTTTTTTCTTGGTCAATAAAAATGGGTCAGGTGGGTTAAGAATATTTTAGTTTAAAGTAAAAAAAAAAAATCCAATGTAAGTAATTCTATTATGTATAGTACTGTACTAAGTCAAAATATTTAATTTTAAGAATTATTCTTAAAATTAAACATATGCAATAATATTTGACTTATTTAATACATAGTTGAATAATGGTTGGGATGCCAATCACGTCTATTTCTGCAATTATAGTCCAGACAGTCCAACAAACGTTCTACACACATTATCCCATAAATTTATCCTCAAAATGTGCATATCGATATATATACAATTTAATTTTAACCATATTTTGTCAAGTATTTTAGTAACTATAACCGGCGGTGATCATCACCGGGGTGCTTATATCTCAAAAACGTACTAAGTAAACTGGATCGGGTACTCTAAGTAAAAATGTTCAGGACCCCAAAAACCTTACGAGAACTGAGATCGGGCCCTTATAGTAGCTCTATATTATATTATATAAAAAAAAAATAATTCTCTAATTTCTAACCCTAACCCTAACAAATCTTAGGACCGGTGATGATCACCGCCGGTGATTAGAACTAAATCTCTTTTGTCAATGTCAAATTTTGACCAAACTTGATCCAATCTGTCAGAGTAATAACTGCCTTACACTAAGTGTTAAATGAAATGTTTACAGCGCATAACTAACATGTGACCTGAAAGATAATAAATAGATATACTGTAGAAACCATGAAAAGTTTAATGATGAAGGTTTGTCTAGTAATCTTATGCCAAGATTAAAGATAATCTGAATCAATTATCTGAGTAGCTAATCCAGATACATTACAGTACTTTTTTTGAGTATATAACATTTCATTAATAAATTTAATTGTGTAGGCTTTGAAAGGCTTTAAAGAAAAACACACAATACTGTAACTAGTATTTTTGTACCTTTAAAAATAAATTACTTTTACTACAGCATAACTTTAATATAATAAAGTTCCGTACAATGAAATATATATGGATATAATGAAATTTCAATTTATACCGTATGTCTAGAGCTTGATTAGATTGAAGTTATATATAATGACCCTGGTTGATTAACAGCACCATGAACTTCGAAGGTCCATATACCTACGTAACATCACATAGATGATAATGTTATGTAATTGCTTGATATAAATTTATGTAAGTGTAAAGCACTTGACAATTTACATAAATTTATATTTCTTTTTGTGTAGTATTACTGAAGGTTCGTGGAATTTCATAAAATATTTGTAAGATATTATGGAATGTCATATAAGTTCATGTAGATTCATTTCGTTTCCTTACCTAGTAATTTTTTTAAAAAAATAATGAGCATCTTAGTCAACCTAACTGAAAACATCTCACTTTAATATTAGTTTTTACTATGATGAAATTTAGTTGCTTTAAAATTATATAGTTGTATAAAATATAGTGTATACTATCAAATTGTATTTTATCGATTTTAAAGTTTTTAGTTGATTAAAAATAATAGAGTATTGCTAACTTACGCCCCTGGCGATATCGCCTAGTTATATAATAGCTCTAAATTTTATTATGAAAAGTAACTTTATACTACTAACTAATACTTAAGTAAAAATGTTCAGCATAATATTTTTTTTTAGACAATTTAATTATTAAAGCTTGATATGCTTGGATACTTAGACATGGTTAAAAAAAAACCTTTGGACATGCAATAACTTACTACACGAAATTTTCTTTTTTTATTATAGTTTTTAAACTGAGGCCATTCATTTTACATAATTCTTGTTCATTCTAAAAAGTTTTTATTATAATATAAATTTTTAAAATTTAATATTATAAAGGTCGTAATTTTTTTATTGCAAAGGTCAAAAAAATTTATAATATTGAAATATATGACTTAATAAGACTTAATAAAGATTAATCAAATAATCGGATAGTAAACAACATATACATGAAGATTTGTATTTGCTTAAGAAAATAATAAACAAAAGATTTGAACCTGATATTGAATTCATGTCCTATATTTACGTGACGAAATAGAACTTAAATTATAACTTATTAATTATTTCAATTTAAATATAAACACATCTCAAAATATTTACAATGATTAAATAAATCCTTTGAATAATTAAAAAAATCAAAATAAATTAAAACCTAAGAACATAATATGTTGGTATAATACAGTATAAATCATGTTATAAATCCGGATTCCTTAAATTTAATACAGTAGTTCGATAAGTCTGGTATAAGCAGCCAATGAAATTTCAAGGATCGGCAACCAGTTTCGATCATTCGATCTTGCGTAGGTGACATGAAAACAAAATAATTTTATCGTCTCGTTCAATGAAGACCGTAAAGGCACGCTCCGTAAATCCATCCTCTTTAGCGAAACAGACAATCAACAATAATTT
Organism: Dentiscutata erythropus; assembly: GCA_910591965.1. Taxonomy (NCBI): domain Eukaryota; kingdom Fungi; phylum Glomeromycota; class Glomeromycetes; order Diversisporales; family Gigasporaceae; genus Dentiscutata; species Dentiscutata erythropus. Next base: position 4,606 of record CAJVPY010003983.1, read on the forward strand.
AAAAGCACTGAACAAACTTTGGCATGAACGCTCAGATACTGTAAACAAGCGCGTATTAAGCGATGCCAATATTCAAAACATTGAGGATAAAAACGCGTCGTCTAGATCAAATGTTCAATCTTTGATTAACGCGACCCTTTCGGCTATTGGTGAATTAGAGCAGATTGAAGCAAAATTGAATCTTAAAACACTAGATCTTGAAAAAGCTTATTCGAATTTAATAAAAAGCATGATAGACTTTGGTTTGGTAGTTTATTTTCTTAATTTAGGTGATTCAATGTTTGGCACATATTAACACATGCATATATAATATATATATATATTAACATTCTTAGTACAGAGAAGCCATTCAGCCTTTATTAAAGCTTCGAATGCGTCTTTTGAAATATCTTGGAGCGTGCAATGGGTCGAAAAATCCAAGTAGAAGCTCTAATACCCTTCAAAATATAACACATCCACCAATGAAAAATAAAATTAGCAGAGGATCAAAGAATATTGATAGTTCAGATTATCTTTTTAACTTATTCTCATTTCATATTCCCGACAATAACAAAATTGAAAATAATGAGGCTAAGTTATTGGTTTTATCGAGCTTGGTCTATGCATATCGATGTTCCATGGAACTTGAAGAATTACAGTTTATCAAGGTTTGTATAATTACATGAGCAATTACTGTCTGTAAATATTAAAAAAAATCATGAATTACATTTCAATTAGTGTAATTTTATTAATTTTCAGTGAGTAAAAAATTTCTGCTTCTAATAAATTAATAAATATTTTTTACTTATTAAAAAAGCGCTTGCCCGAAATTTTAAAGAATAATGATAGTCGAAATCCTATTATTCTTTGCCAATCATTGAGAAATACTGACTCAAAAAATGTGACTATGTATACGGAAATGTTAATGCGAATAATTTCGAAAGCTTGTGCCAAACTTCAAGATCTGTCAGGTAGTGTAATAATTACATGATTATGTTATACTTGATGTAGATTTTATTTAACACATTTACCCAATTTTATTCAAACTTTAAAGAACCAATACTTATACTAAGATTGCGAGCAGCTTCCTCAAAATTATTTCTTATGACAGCACGTTTCGATTTGGCAAATCTGCTCGATTATGTACTGGCAAGTGCGGTGCAATTTGAGAAATCAATTAATAAAAATAGTGCGTATAACTTTTGAGATTGTGTATCAATCATACATTCACTTATACAATATTCTATAATATATAAAATTAGCCATGTATCGAGAATTATTAAATTTCCATTGCGAAATTTCATCATTAATTAAAATTCACATAAATGAAGCCATTCAACAGATTAAATATTTTAAATGGCTAGATCATTTTGCACGTGTGGCGCGGCTGGTAAATAATTATTGTCAATTTCATACTATATATTTAATAATAATGACTAATATAAATTTATGAATCTATAGGTTAACGATCGCGCAGAAAGTATTTCATGTTATGAAAATGCTGTAAATTTATTATCCGAACGCGTGAGATCAGAAGAGGAGCCACATAATTGTTTAGCGGATAACCTACGAATTGCTGCATTAAAAATCAATATTGTTTCTTTGGTTTTAGAGGAGCTTTTATACATGTCAAAATGTAAAAAATTTAATAATAATTTAATAATTGATTTAATGAGTTTTGATATTTGCTCTAATTAATCAAATTTTAATTAGGTTTTGACATATTACCGAAATTAAAACAATTACAAGATTTACGAAATACTATTGCTTCTGTTTCATTAAATATGCAAAAGGCTGAGCTATCAAAAGAGGAGATATGTGCTAAATCACAATTGTTTAAGGCAGCTGAATTATTAAGACGACCATGGTGTAAAATTGTAGAATTTATGGAAGATACTTCTAAGAATAAATCTATGGATTTATCAATAGTTGGGAAATCATCTGCAATTAAAGAAACAATAGAAGAAATTGCTTTATGTTTAGATACGATATGTGTCAATTTTCACAAATATAAGGTAAGATAATATCTTTGCTTGTAATTCATCAGTGGACTGAATTAAAAGGGAAAAAAGCATTATTATGTGATTTTTTTTTTTCCTATCTACCAACATTTAATAGTGCGTCTCTTGCTGATCTTGACCTATTTTATAGAGCCCTTTCTCTCATAAAGATTCGGATTATCTAGATCCAGAAAAAGCCTCTTTAATTGCTATCGGGTTTTACGAGGACCTTTCGCGGTTCACACTTAATTTTTATAAAACAAGTTCCTTTAAGAAATGTATTTATTATATAGAAAAGGCGCATCAAATTGCCCAGAAAACTTCTTGTATTGAAGGGCTTCATTGGATTTCTAATTCCTATTATCGAATAGGCGTCTTTTATCATAATAACAATCAAGCTCAACTTGCGATAGAACCATTACAACATGCATGTACAATTTTAGACCAGTATGTATGTAAAATGCAACAAATAAAAAATATAGAGGTAGTTCAAGCACAGTTGAGTAAAAGATATGAGGCCTTGGGGGCTTGTTGGAATATATTGGGTGAAATCAAGGTTTGTGTAGATAATATTAATTGATTTTGATGATTTGCTAAAGGAATATTTCTCTAAAGTGACTTTTGTAAATAATTTTGATAAGAACGCTCGCATTTCATATGAGAATTCTCTTAGAAATTTTCCCAAAAGGGAATTAACTCAGCTTTCAGCACTAGTTTCGACACAAGGAATATTTTCTGCATTTCAACAAGTACCAATTATTTCAAAATTAATTGAACGCTGTATTAAATTATCATTTGTTGATGATTTGGATATCGATATTTCCTTGCCACACGAAATTTTGTTAACTGATGGTATAGAATTAGCAGGATTAATGGAATATGAGTTACGTGTGTTAAAGGCATTTGAAGATAAATTATATGGCTCAAAAGTTGAATCACTGTTAATTGAAAAACTATTGACATTGTATTGTCGAGAGGAATTTCCAATTCGTAGGGCTAGGTTTGTAAATATTGTATGATTGTTTATTTGTTAATTAATCAAATATGTTACGATCCCTTTAATATGAATTAAAATAGGGTATTAATCGAAAAATCTAAAGTTATGAGGTATAAAGAAATAAATATGCAAATGATAGCCATGTCATTGGCGGAAGAAGCTATAGAATTGTTAAAATCAGATGTAATATTTCTTTTTCATATCGATTTTTTTTTTTTTTTTTAGAGTTATTATTTGATATAAGGCATTTGTTTATCATTATTAGGATACAGGACAAGATGCTTCACTTTTGCACCTTCGTCCGCATTATTTAGCTATTGCATATTCCTGGATTGGCATCTTGACGCTTGAATCTGGAAAACAAACTATTGATTCATTTAAACGTGCCTTGATTATTTGGAGAAGTATTTTAGCAAACGTTCCTTTATGTTTCAATGAGACTATATCACAACATGATATTGAAAATACCAAAAAAAACATTGATGATGTGGAAAGATTCTATGGGCATCTTCGTATCTTTTAATTCAGCTTATTTTACTAGTTTTGATGATTCCAATCAAACTTTTTTTTTTTTTTAATCCTTGACTCTTATACTAAATATTTTAAAGAATTGCTTGCTGATTTTTTTGGAATGACAAATCAGCCAATAAATCATATTTTGACATTAAAACTGATGTTAGGACTAAACAATGGCATCAAAGACGATGTAAAAGATTCTTATTCGGGTATATTTTTATCTAACTTTATAATTGATTAAGTATGGTATTTATTATTTATTTATTTATTTTTATTTTTTATTTTATTTTTATTTTTTGAATAGAATCAGTTACCTTATACATTCAGATTGGTAAAATATACCTAAACCTTGGATATACGGGCAAGGCTGGATTGGCGTTTTCACAAGCAAAAGTCATTCTTGATTCGTTTAGATGTGTTGATGATGTACATTTGTTATGGATGTTGGGATATAGTCATTACTTATGTGCCATTGGAAACATGGATAAAAGGTGCAACTTTTGTAATTTATGAATACCGTATAATGAATTTATCATTTCGAAATTAATAGTTTTCAATTTTTAGTGTTTTGATTTTTAACCAAACGAAGTCCTTTGCCGATCGTAGGGTTGTCCAGAATGACGCTCGCCATAGAAAACATGAACAATGGTTGATAGCGGATGCTTATTTGACACGTTCGTACATTTCAATACGTTTGGTAAAGATCTATTTTAAGGGATTATATAAATATTTGGATGTTTGTTTTTATGCTGCACATTTAACCCAATTTATGTGCCGTGTAATAAACATGCATACGCGAATATATCTAATTATTAACATTGAAATTAATAACTAACACGATATAACATATTTGTTATATTAGGGTATCCTAGAAGATGCAATTATTTGCTGTACAGAGGCCGTACGACTGCTTAACAGGCTGATGAAAAGTATTAACAAAAATTCAAGATGTTTTAAGGAGCATATTGGTGGATTTTTGACATTGTCGGCTCAGCGCTTATATTGGCGTGTAACTCATGTAAGCTAGTATTATTTGATTTTTTTTTCTTTTTTTTATTATGGTCTTTAGAAAAGTTAATAATCAAGAATGTAATTATAAATAGAAACTTCTCGAATGTTTTAATCAACTTGGTCGACTCCACATATTGCGCGGATGCGTTAAAGAAGCTGATTATTTTTTTAAAGAAGCTTTAAATCTGATTGAAACTACAAAATCAAATTCTGTTATGAGTCTTTTTTTATTGAATGTTGCGGAATTAGAATATCGAAAGCATTGTTGGAAAGAAAGTAAAGAAAAATTGGATAAAGCATTAGAGTATCAGCAGAAGGTGAATTAGTTGATTCATATTTTCAAACATTATATGAAATAATGTGTCACATACCATTCATTTGTATGATGTGCTTCTTATTAGGCTGATATTTTTCAAAAAGAAGTAGCATTAGCGAACTTATGTATGGGGGACTTTAAACATCGTGAAGGCGATTTCAAATATCGTCAAGGTGATTCCAAATTTCAAGTGCTTTGTTATAAAACCGCATTAGAATGTTATCAACAGGCGAACGATATTTTGGCCGATATTATGAAAGAAGATTATATAACGAAGCTTGAATGCACAGATGCGAGGTTTGATTATTTAAAATTTTTTTTAAGGCATTATCACCCTATTTAAATCATGTCACTTAAATCCATTCAATTTATAGTGTATTTCAAACACCAACGTGTAAAAAATTTATATCCTGTTATCAAACTAGTCCAATTACTAAAATTACAGGAGATGGTAATCATTTTGCTTTACTAATTTCAAGATAGTATATTTTATAAATTTGTTTTAACATTAGATTCTTAATTATTATACTATAGGTGCCGTTCAGTATGAATGTTTTTTACTTTCGTATATGAAAAGCGAATTATTTCGTCGTCAAGGTTTGAAATATATGAGAAATATATTGTAGTTAGGTCGATTAAAATAATATTTTGTTAACTTTAGTATCGTATTTTGCTATTGGTATGTATAGGTTGGGTTTTAAGCAAACAAGGAAATATTAGTGAAGGCATTAAATTGATTGAAATTAGTTCATATTCGAATCAATCATGCCTTGAAAAGGTCAATTGAATTTTTTTGATTTATGATAAATTTAAATACTGGGATAGACACACTTTACCAATTGTTGATTATATAATTACAGGCAGAGTACTTATTTGTATTGAGTAAAGCTCATATTATGAATATAAATGATACATTATTGAACCAAAATCGTTTAGTGTTTGATAATGTAAGAGATTCTGGTAAGTCTGAGTATTATGCATTTTTATTTTTAAAAAGAATATCTTATGACTTTTCTGTTATTTGCATTTGAAGTACTTTCCCTTCCTTTGATGGGAAAGGCTAATAAAAAAAAGTCACGAAGGGTAATAAAATCAAAGGCAGAAATTTCACCTCAGCTACTTCAGGAAATTGATCGAGTAACTGAATGCCTAATAAAAGTTTATGATCTGGCTTATGAATGTGGACCAACACAATTATTGCAAGAAACTTCGTTATGTATTGCAATGACGAATATGATCAAATCTTATGGGCAAGACCAAAACTTTGATCAATCTGAAGTGGCAACTATGTGTGCTTATTATTTAGGTAAGCGTTTTTGCCATCCTTATTTTGCAATTCCAATAAAACAAATAACTGAGATGTGAATTCATTTCTTAGAGATGACTAGAGCACTTACTGCAAAAAGACAGATGGTTGCTAAATTGAATGAAAAATTGCAATTTTCCCTGAAGTATGATGATATGCAATGGCCAAACCAGGTTGTAACATCGGCATGTTTGGATGATAAAGATTGCGAAGATGATTTAAATGATGAAACTGATTCTCAAAAGGAATTTTTAAAAACTTTATTGAAACAATATACAAATGAATTATCACTAACTTATGAACAGTTTCAATCCGAGTTCTTGGACATCTTGCCGCATAATTGGGTCGTCTGCTCTATTTCTATTGACATTGAGACAAATGACATGTTCATTTGTCGGTATCAACGAAAAACATCACCTTTATTACTAAGATTACCTTTGAAACGTCAATTTATCAGAGAAGGTGACGAAGGCGGTTTTGCTTACAGTGATGTGATTAAAGAATTCAATGAAATACTAGAATTAAGTAATCAAAGTATGCGAGCTGGTAAAATGTTACAGACTAAACATGAAAAGGTAGAATGGTGGAAGGAAAGGTCACAATTGGATTTGAGGCTTAAAGAATTACTTGATAATATTGAGGATTGTTGGCTTGGTGGTTTTAAGGTAATATAGAATTACATTTTTTATTTCATGCTGTATCTTGTATTTTAACAATTTTATACCTTGGTTGTATGTAGGGAATTTTAATGGCAAATACACATCATGATCTCAGTCAAATTTCTCGTTTCAAAAATAAAATGGACAGTATAAATTTTAGATGTGATGTGCGCAAGTCGTCCGTTAAACATCAAACAAAAAATAAGCTTGATATTGATGTAGAATTATATAAGTTGTTACTTCGTTTAGGTGCATATCCTAAAGATCAAGATATTGAAGACGTCCTTTATTTCCTTGTGGATGCATACAATAAATATAATGACGAGCAGATCGGGTATGATGAAATAGATTGGGACAAAGTCAGTTGCTTTATGATTATTTTGACGAACCTTACGATCTGTCGATATTATACTCGTAAACGAATTTTGGTCCACACTTACCATTATTTTTATCATAGCTCACTATAGACGTTCAAGAAATAATATCTAGTATTAATTTGGTCGATTCACCTCAAGCTGATGATCAGCATGTGATTTTGATTCTCGACAAGAATGTTCAAATGCTACCATGGGAAAGTTTACCATGTTTGCGGTCTCAAGCGGTTTCGCGTTTACCTTCCCTATCATTTTTAAGAGATCGTATAACGTTAATAAATCACATTAATAATAAACAAGACGAATCAAATACTTCGAATTATTTTATTGATCAACGCAAGGCCTTTTATGTGCTCAATCCAAGTCAAGATTTAAAGTATACGCAAAATGAATTTGAAGATTTTGTAAAGAGGTAAATCGTGAGTTTATAAATTTTATATAAATTTGAAACGGGAGTTTTTTCCATAACTTATTATTATTATTATTATTCCTAGTTTTCAAGAATGGGACGGGGTTATTGGTCGCCCTCCCTTTGAGCTGGAATGCAAAAACGGATTAGCAAATAATGATCTTTATATGTATGTATTATAGCGTAAGTACAAAACTATTTTGGCAAAGTATTTTATGCTTAAATATTTAATTCGACTAAAAAAATTTAGATATGTTGGCCACGGTACTGGAGAACAATATATTCGAAGTCATTGTATTAGAGCTCTTGACCGTTGTGCAGTTACTCTATTATTTGGTTGTAGTAGTGGTCATTTGTGTGATAGGGGAGAGTTTGATCCATCGGGTACGGCTTTAAGCTATATAATAGCAGGCTGGTCAGTATTATAAGATATTTTAGCTATTTTCATGTGTTTTTATCAAATTTTTGATATTCTTTTCATTTTAATAGTCCTGCGCTTGTCGCTAATTTATGGGATGTCACAGATAAAGATATTGATCGGTTTAGTAAAGCACTTTTCAATAAATGGAAATTATGTCCTAATAATATGGATGCTATTACTCCAAGGGAGGATGTATCATTGGTACAAGCTGTATCAATGGCAAGGAATGAATGTAAGTTGAAATACTTAATTGGTGCAGCACCGGTTGTCTATGGTATTCCTTGTTATTTAAGTAGGGTTGGTAAAGTCTTTAGGTCCGGGACTTTAGGACCTGGTCTTTAAACCTGGTCTTTAAAGACCAAGTCCAAATTTAAGGACCTAGGGTTCTTAGGTCTTTAAAAGTCCTAATTATAATTTATTAAAAATAATAAAATTCATTTCTGGACAGCTATATACAGTATAATTTCAATAAAGTTTTATAATGCATAGTTTAAGATCATCATTTTTTAATGTATATAGTTCACATAATGTTGTTATTTAGGGATGTTAAATGGTTCGTCTGGTTCGGTCCCGGTCCGGTCCCTAAAAAGTCCGGTCCAGGACTAGTTGAAAACTAGTTCACCCCCCTGTCAAAATGTGGTCCC
>CAJVPY010003984.1:0-13233 GCA_910591965.1 Dentiscutata erythropus
TCTGTTACTGAATCTGGCTAATTTTTATCAGGTGTTTCAGAAATTATGATAATAGCTGTAATGCAATATTTAATTAGGTTAGTTGACCCAGTTGACCCGAATAATTCAGTTGACCTGAATAACTCGATTGACCCAAATAATTCAGTTGACCCGAATAATTTGGTTGACCCGGTTGACCCGAATAACTCGGTTGACCTGGTTGACCCGAATAACTCAGGTCAACCGAATTAGCCGGGTCAACCGATCTAACCAAAGCAATACGGTTAACCCGATTGTATCTGGGTAAGTCAACTCGGTTAACCGATTAGGAATTTTTTACCCGGTTCAAATCATTAAAATAAAGTACCGTATATTGCCGAAAATAAGCTACCTTTTTTGGCCAAAAAAGTGATACAAAAATCCTGGGGGTAGCTTATTTTCGGGTAAAATTTTGAAAAGGTTGATTTTTATTATTTCTTTAAAATCTGAAAGTAGTTTCTATATATAAAAGTCAAAATTCTACTAAGTAAATCGATAAAGGTCACTAATAGCGGTTGTTCAGGACATAAAAATACACATATCCTGAAAGTTTGAAGCAAATCGGAGAACTTTTTATTAAGATGTTTTTGCATTTTACGTTCAAACATAAAATGCAAAAACATCTTAGTAAAAAGTTCTCAAACTTTCAGGATATGTGTATTTTTACGTCCTGAACAACCGCTATTAAGTAACTTTTATCGATTTATTTAATAGAATTTTGACTTTTATATATAGAAACTACTTCCGGATTTTAAAAAATTATTAGGGATAGCTTATTTTCGGAATTACAAATTTTCCTATATTTCTTTTCCAAGAAAAAAAGGGGTAGCTTATTTTCGGAGGTGGCTTATTTTCAGCAATATATGGTAAGCTGAACCTAACCGGGGAGATTGAACTCATCTTTGGCAAGTCGCACATAGGTCTAATTGGAAACCGAGTAAGCTACATTCCAGATTTTTTGCTATAAACCATGATATAATTTAGACAAATTCTTCAGGAAATGTAATATCTTATCAATAAAGCAGGCATATGACATGGCCATCAAAAAAAATATATATATATAATATAATAAATATGTAATAAGAATAAAATTGTAAGAATAAATAATAATATATATATAGTTAAAAGATAAAATAAAATAAAAGTAAATAATATAATAATAATACTAAAAATAAATAATAATAATAATAAAATATTAGTAGTAACTGGTAACAAAAAACTCTTTTTGACGATCACTAAAACCAAAATTTCCTAAACAATTTTTGTAAAAACAGTAACTAGTAAATAATGAAGAGTATAAAACTAGAATCTATAAGTCGGCAGTTGTTATTTAGAGATAGTTCTCATATGCTACCTGCTAACTTCTTCAGAGTTTATCACTCACCCTGGCATGGCACTTGTCATTTAGAAGTAGTTCTTATACACTACTTGCCGACAAGTTTAGAGTTTATCACTTACCGTTTAAGTACAGTAGCTCCTCCCCTTTTCTAGAAAAAGGGTTACTAGTTGTCAGTTCTTTCAAGAATAAAATACTTTCTTTGAGTAATAGTGGTCCTTCCTTTAAGTCTCCTTTGGTCCTGTTGGTTTTCTTCAAATTTTTTGACAAAAAGTGGGTGATTTGGCTTACCCCTTCCAAAAGATCGGCATTGTTTACCTCCCAAATTCGGAAGTACCCAGAAATATAACCACGTGCTTTGTTTATCGGTAGATATATGACATGACATAGTCTATGGATACGGGACCTCCACATGACTGGGATCAGATCTATAGCAGCGTCCGGAAGTGGTCGGTAGTCAGATAATAATTTGTTGGATTTTTTTAGTCGAGATATATAAATGTTGCAGTTGTTATAAAATATTTTCTTAAACCTGGCACGAGTTATAATAGTGTATTTTTCTTCGTTCTATTTGTACTGCTTCTTGATAGAGGTAGTTTTCTTTGTTGGCCCTTGGGCTTTTCTCTTTGATTTTCTTTTTTTATATTCCATTGTACCCTTTTTATTTTTCCTTAAAAATTTCCCTTTCGTTCTATTTGTGTTTTTTTTAGTGAGTTCTTCATTTTGTTTTCTTGGTATTATTGGTGGTTTTGTATTGGATATAAGATTATCACTTTCTTTTGCTCTCGGTAAAGAAAGAGAATATGAAGGGAAAAGCTTTGATGGGCTGACAAAGTTTATCTGACTTGTATACAGGTCGGTGCGACAAGTCGCATGTGGGCACGTTAATCGCAGCCGGGTGATGTCAGGCTTGCAATCGCCAGACGCCTTTTTGGGTTATGAATGATATGTATTGTTCGAGAGAGTTCAACTCTCACCTGAATATAGTCTTAAATAAATTGAGCACTGGCAAGACTGTCAAAGAATTAAAAAAAAAAAAAAATTGAAAAAATTAGCTTTCGATAGGCTAACAAGGTCTATCCAACTTGTATACAAGATAGTGCGACGAGTTGCTAATAGGCACATTATATAGCTAGTAGATATCAAGCTTGCAATTTTAAAACTTAGTTTATTTAAAATGGTTTACTGTTATTGATTAAATAAATAAAGTTGTATTTAAGCTTTGGCAAGACTATTAAAGAGTTAAAAAAAAAAATAAAAATAAAAAATAAAAAAAATTTTTCAAAATTTAAATTTTATAACTGTATTAAATTTAGTATAGCAAACAGATAGCCATTAATATTTGTGTTTCAAGAGAATAATAAGTTGCTTCTAGGCATATAAATCATAGCTAGAAAATATTAGGCTTCAATTTCAAAATAATTTTGTTTAGATTTATTAAATTTGTTTATTATTAATTAAATAATAAAATTTTTATTTAAACTCTAGCAAAACTGTCAAAAAGTTAAAAAAAAAAAATAAATAAAAAAATTGTAAATAGCTAGTTGTATTCTTATAATATAAATATTACTAAATATAATATTTATTCTAAGCTAAATGCTGTAAAAAAAAAAAAAAAAAAATTATATTAACCAATTTTGTTTAAAAGTTCAAAATAAATTATTTTAGTAAAAAAAATTTTTCATATACTGTAGATAAACTAAAATTTTTAATTTTAGTATATACAGTATTATAGCTAATTTATTTTTTTATTAATAATAAAATAATTTTTTTTCTTTTTCTTTTTGTTTTACTATACAGTATATATACTGTATTTACAAAATTTAAGGCTATAGTTGCAAAATTTATAGTAAATTTATTTTTATTATAATTTTATATACATGTAGTATATAAGCAAATAGTAGTGTACCAATATTACAAAAAATTTTTTTAATACACAGAAGATCAAAAATCAGTAGTTACATCTAATATACCTGATTAGAAACTTGAAAAGTTAGCATTTTTTATCTTATGTTATTACTATATATATTTTTCAATGGCGTAATTCTTTGGAAGTAGACATTCCACGTAGTGTCATCGTGATATCATTATTATGGCTCTGCTACAATACCATCGCTATGCATTTCTATTATATTCCTGCATTCAATCACTATACAAAGCGAAGTTATAAAATCAGACAAAATACAAAAGTAACAAAAGCAATAAGTTACGTAAATTACAGATTAGATCAGATTAACTTGAAAAGGAAAGAGCAACAACTAAAATAATACGTTAACAGAATTACGTTAACGAATACGTCAACGTACTGATACGTAACGTACATACGTGCGTACGTAAACTGCTATACGTAAATAATGTTACGTCAGTTTCTTAGAAGGTCACGTTGGAGTTCCGATTATATAAAAGATTTCTTGCTTCGTGTTAATTCTCAATATCAACACGAATGTTTTCAGAAAATCTTCCTTATGCAGCCGCCTTGGAAGGCGAGGCTGAAGCTTTACTAAACGTCGTCGTAGAGCGCCTATGTTCCTCGGCAAAAGCGCAAGATTGGGGCCCGGGCTGTAGTTATTGGGTAAAACAGCTCAACGGGTAAGATACACTAGTTGAATTTCCTTATAACCAGGAATTAAGTGAACATTTAACATTTCTCGGGTTAATCCACGCAAAAATTGTGATAAATAAATTTAAACCGTGTTCTAGTTATCTTGATCTCCAGCACCCTTTATCACGCCAAACTCGCGCTCAATTAGCCCACGTTCTTTTCGAGCTCGTTATCACACCTGGAATTGACGCATCTCATGCTGAGGTTTTTGCGAATACCTGTATACGTTTGCTCAAGTATGTTCGATTGGATTAGACATTTACTTTTTGATTATTATAACAATTAAGAAATTGCTATTTACATTGTTTACCATTAATAAAGAAAAAAGGACAAAATTGGACCGGAGGATTTAACACTACCATGGGAACCATTATATGATATCATTCACCGAACTTTTTTCCCAAAAAGTCGACAGAAAACCTTAGTCAGTGAATCGTATCCTATTTGAAATATTTTCTTACCACGCATTGACCCTAATTACTCTTAAAATAGTCCTTAATTCACAGAACCATTATTAGTAAACAAATTGGATCTGTGGTACGTCTGGTGGAATATGCGCAAAGGTAAGATATTAGGTCTATTTAAATGATTTTATCCTATTTGAATGGCAATAACGAATTTAAAATTTTTTTTTAGATTTTTTCCCCCAGAAGCCACAAATGAAATTCTTTCTCGAGTGCTTCCTCTTTTTAATGTCAATTCTGTTGGAGATGCATTCACGGTACAAGCCTATCTTGTTCGATTCCTCCCAACTGGGCCATCTCCCAAATCATCTCCTTCCACATGGTTACCTACTATATTCTCATTTTGGTACCTTATCCCAGGATCATTGGTGTATCAAATAGAGTTTATAGATCTTGTTGCTCGCGTTGCTGAAGATAATGTTGGTGTTGAAGTTAATAATCCAGACCAGATAGGCATTTTTACTCAAGCACAAGTTAAAACTGTATTTGCAACTGGTCAAAAAATGATGGATTTGCCTGTGGGCAGTACCACCAACGGCAATAGTAGTTCTGGAAGAGGTGGATCAATGTCAGTATTGCCTTCAAGAATGGATCTTAGAACAGGCAGCGCCATGCTTTTAAGGAAAAAAGGGGTAGGTTCCGTTTAACGGTTAAATATATTTAGACATTCATTCTTTACAAATGATTTTCAACCGATTTTAATTTAATGTACGCATAGGACAAATTCAAAATGCTAGCCAGGTTTATTGTATATGCTATCTTTCCACCCTCTAATCATCCCCAAGAGAAATCAATTCTTACATATTTAGCGAATATGATTCAAGCAACCGAATCGTATTATCATCCAAGTAATTTTGGACGATGGACCTTTTCTATCGTAAGATTTTTACAGTTTCTTGGGTGGGAGTTCTTAAAACGATGGACAGATGGTATTGATTGCTTGATTTGTTTATAAACGTTGTTTACCAAGCTTTTATTCGTCAGTTTAAGATGTTATAAAAAAAATTTTTTTTTGTATAGAACACAAGCCAGAATGTAAGACACCAGAGTCACGGCGTCTAACACCTGAACTTAAACGGCAATTTGTTCTTATTCTTAGAGGGGTTACATTCTTATCAATGTTTGGCAAGGACCCATTATCTGTTGGATCGAGTCAAGCTGCGTTAAAATATTTAGCCTGTATCCTTTATTGTTTAAAGAAATATCAACAATAATCTTACATAACGATTGTTTCCCTAACGGAAATCATGTATTAAAATTTTTTTGCAGGGCTAGAACCTTCATTAATATTTCCAGGGTTGTTAGGACGCGTTTATCCCTCTTTAGAAAATCTAACAGAGGTACAAAACAATATCCACTCATTATCATATATAGTTGGTTTGTTAGCTTATGAACAAAATATATATATATGTTTCTTAGACTCATAGAACGACATCATCCATATCAGCTCTTTCGCTTCTGGCGATTCCACTTTTTTCTCGTGCCCATTATCCTGCCGGTGGAAAACATCTTGCTCCGCTTCTTCATTTAACAATTCCTGGGATTGACATGAATGATCCAATAAAAACAATTTCGTCCCTTATCTTTCTTACGCACGCTGTTATGGGCGTCCCTTTAAGAGATTTGACTGAAGGTAGTACCACAGAATCTGGATTTAGGTGGGAAGGGATGGATATCGATGAAAGGGAAGAAGATCAAATAGAAATCAACGTAGAGGAAGAAGATGCCTTGTGTAAGGCTAGTACTGCTGTATTTGAGGATTGGCTTGCAAAATTTTTAAGGCGCGTTTTCACTATTGTATGTCACATGGATTTTCTCTTTTTAAAGTGCAGCTCTCAATTAATTGCATTAAGTGTTTTATTGTCCTTATATTCATTTATTATTTTGATTTCATTTTATTTGATACTTGAAAATCTGCGATAGTTTGAATATCTTCCACAGTCAGAACGTGGCAAGATGAGTATGCAAAGCATGGAAACTGGATTGGTCACCGTGTTGTTGGTAATTATTAAATTCCATTTTCATATTTTTGTACATAAAAGCTTTTCCTGTATGCTAAGTTTCTTTGCCATTTCCAGCATGCTTGTGAAATTGTTGGCACACAAATGTCTGAACAACTTCAGGATATGGCTTTAAAAATGGTTGTAAATTTTGCATCAACCACAGTACTTCAAAATGCTACAAAGCCGATGGGTAAGAATTTGTGCATTAATGCAAGATTTTTGTAATATTATATAATATAAACTGAAAATTATTAATTTTTTAACGATCATTTTCCAAACATTACAGGATACTTATGTTCCACTCTTACAAGTCCAGATAGGCGCAAGGCGCTTGCACAGTTTATCCCTCTTTGCCATACAAATATTGTTACTGAACTTCAACATGGCGCATCATCTACACCCACAACTTCTCCAACACATCATATACAATCGGACGCTACATTACATTGGTATCAATGTATTTTGTATCATGTTATCATGTTAAGTGGATCTGAATTACTTCGTCACAAAAATGACTTGTTGTATTTGGGAAAAGAAATGGTACAAAAGTGTCGTTCTCGGAAAGGGTACATGTGGACTGGAAAATTTATAAGAATGTTGTTGGTCGCATTGACACAAATTTATCCTTTGGAATGTCGAAATGTTGATCAAGAGCGATGGAAATCCGAAGGTAAATAACTTATTATGACTGAAATTTGAAACGAATAAGCTTATAGATTTGTTAATCATATATATGACAGAATATCAGAAAAACCAACACAAACACTGGGTTCAGCCAGGTGATCCAGAAAATATAAATGTTGATTGGCATGTTCCTTCCGATCCTGAATTGGATTTTGCAATGGAAATTTTGGAAATATTTTTATTACCAGCTTTAAAAAGGATTCAAGATTTAATGGATAATGGGACAGACGAGGAAGGGAAAACATTGAGTAATCGAGAAATGACACACGAGTTTTGTCGTCATCTGAGTATAGTTCGAAATTGCCTTGGCGGAATGACTACACTTGTTGAAGATGATGGTGACATTGAGATCTCGGATTACAAGTAATTTCGAAGCTGATATCTTGACAACGAATTAAGAAATACAATTATTGAATCAGATTTTGACATTTTAGAGATTGTGAGACTGAAGCTGTTCTTCCAATAAAAAGTATTCCAGTGGGTTATTGTTTTTCAGATCCAAATGATCCACGCAGGCAAACTGCAAGAAAATTGCGGAAAGAATTAGGCGAATTTCTTCATAAATTGGTTACACATTTCCGAACGACACGTGAAGATGATGTTGATAGTTTGAAAATCCTCCTCAAGGTCAGTGAATTTAATGTTTAACCTTATTATATGGGATGGGCACCAAATCTTTTCTAAATAAAATTTTTAAAACTTTGAACAAAAATAAAATAATAATTCATTTAAAAAAATTTGTATTAAAATTGATTAAGCTTTTGTTGAGTTATTTTTGTTTAAAGTCAGTAAAATAGATTTGGTATGTTTTTACTGACTCACAGCCATATTATTAAATTTACCTGTGTTTCAAAATATTTATGTTTTCGTGTATAGATCATAAAAATATATCTCACGGACCGTGGCGTAGAAAAATCAAAATACGATGCAAGTAAACGAGGTTATCAATATGCTAAAGGAATGTTGAAAACTTCTAACCATGACAAAAAATATCCTCGTTATTTACTAGGTAACTTAAAATATAAAAAAGAATTTGAATGCCTTAATATTATTGATCATTAACCTAAAGTTTTATTAAACGTATAGTCAAGCGAGCATACCAACAACATCTATGTCGTTTGAAGCAAAATGCATTTGGTAGGGAGCGAACCCGATTACATGATGATTTGCTCAAAGATTTGGTCGAATTATCTCTAAGTACTTACTCAGAGATTAGAAAGTAAGATTAATCTATTATGTTTACCATCTATATATACATGTAACTCTGTCTTCATGTAGTTCATTTATAATAATTTTAGAATAGCACAATCCCATCTTACAAATGCTTCTCGTTGTTTCATTGGTGCGAAGCCTCTTATTATTCCTATTTTGTTGGACGCTTTAGAACCAAGTGGTAATATTAAATCTATAAAATGTGGATTAAAGTGATTTTGCATTTATAGTTTTTTTTTTCTTTTTTAGATAAGCCGAATTCAGAAAGAATGAAAGGTGCCCTCTATTTATTAAGTTCTCGGACATATATGTATACATGTTTAAGAGATTGGAGATTTGTTCCATCGTTCATAAGCCGTATATGCCAAGCTCAACATGATGACAAGGTTAGTCGTAACATGTATATAACAATGCATTACTAATTCTACAACTTTTTCATTTTAATTCATTATTTTGTATTCATTGCAGCCTTCAGTCCAAGAAATGATACGCAAAGTCTTTTATGATTATCTATTGAATTACAACAATACTGCATTCAAAACAATTCTTACGGATGGATTAAATGATGCAATATGTCGAACGTTTGATACCCTTTCAATTTCATTGGATGGAAATATGTTCGATAAAATTCGACATAAAACTGAACAAAGAATGTCTTTGCAGAAAAAAAACTACTTTGAACTTGTAAGTCAATTAATTAAGTTATTAAAAATTAAACGTAAAATTGACATCTTCGCTAATTTATGTAGGTCGATACGCTTCTAAATTTGGTCAAATCTAATACGCTTCATTGGCGGTTTGCGTCTATGGCTGCAAATTTTTTGGATCTTTTAGTAAGGCCGGAAGCACCAGCATCTCCGGATATGGTAGAATTTGCAGCAAAAGGCCTTGTTTCTGAGCTTCCCGCATTGAGGCGAATCGCTATATCTACAACAACCCGAATTTTGTTTCATATTAAACAACGAACACTTATAGGTGGCGATTTAGAGTTAATAGCTTTAGAAAAAGCCACTAATCCTTTGAAAAAGACCATTGAAATACCGAGACCTTTACCGGAAGGATATACTGCCGAATATTTAACAACATGCTTGACTAAAATCAATGAAAATAACGCAACAAATGTGTATGTATAATTGAGAAAATTCTGCATATTGACGAAATATTTGCTGAATAAATTATGTTTTATAATTAATAGACTATTTCAAGATAAGGTCAATGTTGGTTGGTTTGTTTGGCCTGATAATATTTCTGTGTATTCACCATGTACCGAGTCAAATACAATGCCAAGTTGTGAATCGTCCTCTCAAGCCGCGTTCAACAAATTTCTTGAAAGCTTTAATTCATCTACTTTTTGGTCATCTTTATTATCTTATCTATCACAAGAATTTGTTCGTGATCGAGAAGATAATTTCTCGATGATCAATGCACATCTATTTAAAAGTATCTTTCAAATGTATGAAGACACTTTCTTGGAAGTTGCTAAACCAGAAATTACTAAATTATGTGAATCGGCAGAGAAAAATCAACAGCGTGCTGCATCTGAAATTTTAGCGGGTTTAATTAGAGGAAGCAAACATTGGAGATTGGATAAATTGCAAGCTCTGTGGGATTGGGCGATTCCTGTGATTGAGAAGACTTTCGCTTCCATTACACCTGATTCTCTTGTGTATTGGGAAAGATTTCTTGGATATTGTTTCGTATGTTTTTTTTTATTACAAAATCAGTTTTAATATTTTTGTTTGTGCTTACCTATTTGCGTACTTTGTGTATTTAATAGCGAAATCGAGATCCTAGACGGGTACTTCCTCTTATTAATCTAGTTTTGGATTCAAAACTTGATCCTACTTCTCATGCTTCTTTTGCAGAAGCAAAAAAACTTTTTTTCGTAAATACCCTCATCAATTCTTTTTCATGGCGTATTATACCAAGATCACAATCGCTACTTAGTGACTATTTTTCGAACATTCGTCATCCTTATAAACAAGTACGTGATGTTATGGCGGCTAATATCAACATATTGCTACAAATGCAATGGCATCCTTCTGCATCAAATGTTTCGGAAATAATTGAATTCAATTGCAAGACTGTTGAAGGAGTTGGATATGTGCCTGTTATTTTGCCTGGCAACTTAAATAACATAATAACGGAATTAGTACAATCATTAGCGACTTGGCAAGCAGAAAGAAAACCTACAGCAGCTGGTTCATCAGAATACGGGAACGCTAGTAAGACAGGTATGTGCTAATTTCTGAAATTTGTATTTTGATGAGAAGTCTCATCATTTCATTTATTCAATCATGTTTAGTACTTGCCTGGCTTTATGATGCACTTACTATCTGGCAAGCATCTGCTACCTACCCCTTGATACTCCCTCTGCTTCCTTCATTGTTCCAAATGCAAGATATAAATGATGACCAAGATCTTCAAGCTGCCGCAACTCATGTATTGAATGTTATTGCGTCCTTTTCTTATCCTCCTGATATGGTGCAATTGATTATTGATAAATTCATAGAAATTTTAACTGAAACATCTAGTTGGCATGTACGCGTAAAAGCCCTTCCAGTGTTACAAGTTTTCTTTTTTAAACATCTTTTTATGTTAAGCGAAGATAAAATGATTAAAGTAATGGATGTGGTGTTTGACATGCTAAAAGACACTCAAATTGAAGTGAGTGATTACATTATGAAACTAGCATATTATTGAATTAAATACATTATACTTAGGTTATCCATTGTACTAGGTGCGTCAATTGGCAGCGGTTACATTATCAGGTCTTATACGATGTTCACAAAGGGGTGCTATAGCTACTTTAAAAGTAAGTCATCCACTATGGTAGTTAGAAAGTTAACATTCTTCGATAACTTATATTATTTGCATTATTTGATTCTAGGATCAATTTTTCAAGTTATTAGACACAAAAATCCCTCCACGTAATACTACGCGTAAGGCACCTCGAACGACATTACCTCAAGGCTTTCAAGAGGCAATTCTTATTAGACATGCGGGCGTTCTCGGGTTGTCATGCTTAGTTAATGCTTTTCCTTATGAAGTTCCAAAATGGATGCCTGAGGTGTTGGTGAAATTGGCAGAATGCATTTCGGATCCTGCTCCAATACAGGTACTACCCGTTTCCTGAACTTTTCCATATATATTTGGTTTGATTTTTCACATTTATTCGTTCATAATTTTAGGCAACTGTAAAAAATACGTTTGCGGACTTCAAAAGAACGCATCAGGATTCATGGCATG
This sequence comes from Dentiscutata erythropus, assembly GCA_910591965.1. Classification (NCBI taxonomy): domain Eukaryota; kingdom Fungi; phylum Glomeromycota; class Glomeromycetes; order Diversisporales; family Gigasporaceae; genus Dentiscutata; species Dentiscutata erythropus. The sequence continues at coordinate 11,569 of CAJVPY010003984.1, forward strand.
AAGATATGAAGCAGTTTACGGAAGATCAGTTGTCTCTTCTTTCCGATATGTTAATTTCACCATCTTATTATGCTTGAGACTATATCGTTTTTTTAAAAGGTTTGAATTTCATTGTTTAAATAGAATTAGCAATATATTTATTGTATAACCATATATTATTTAATTGACTTAATAAATTTTCATTACTGTATATTGCAAGCTTTTTCACATGATAAATTGGTTCATAAATTAATTTTGGTCATAAAATTTACTATTTTGAAAATTTTATACGTACACGTATTTTTTTTTTATATAGAAAGAATTAAATTTTATTATTGTTATATAGAAGTTTGCAAAAAATTAATATGTTTATTGTGCAACTTCTACAACATATACAGTGCTTCATATAACAAAAAAATTAATAAATTTTCATCTGATTCAAAAATAGGTGACTCAAGTGTTTTTTTTGCCTAAATTTGGAAAAAATCAAACGGATCGAATGAGTAATAATCTTAAATACCTAAAAAAGTAAACGCACTAAACCCCACCTATACTCTTTTATTATAAACTCTAACCCTAAATCCTAGTCCAAATCTAACGGTTAACCGATCAATGTTTGGTTAAAAAAAAAATCATGAACGGTTAAAAACCAGTTAATATAAATCTTTTTGTAATAGTTTGAAATCATATTTTTAAGCGAAAGTAGCAAACGCGCTGGATTATGGATCTGGATATTACTAGTGTAACTTTTTTTTTAATTTTTTTATTAGTATATTTTAACATCAAAATCTTAGTAATTTTGTGACTTCGCTATATTTTTTCAAATCCCGGCAGTACGAATCACAAACTTCATCGGGATTTTGACCCGGTCGAGATTCTTGTTGTCCATAGAACCCATTCTAGAAAAGCCTTACCGAATTAGATTTTCATTTACTAAGACCTCCAGGCATTGGGCCAAAAAATTTTTTTATTTTAATTGATTTCTTGAAGAATTAGATTAATAGGAATAAAATTACAAAATCAAAATTTTTGTCCCAATGCACCCTTTTGCTGTGGAGGTCCCCGTATATCGTATCTGTAAAAATAAAATAATAATAAATGTTACTATTCATCCAAAAATAAAATTTTAAGCTTATTACAAATTGAACAGATCAGATCTATTATTCGCCGGCAATTATGGTAGCTTTTTATCAATCAGTTAACCATCGCTTACGTAACTTCTTTGTGTCCACTAATACAAAGCTGGTATTTCTCGCAAATAGCTTATAGCCAGTCACTACCGCTTACATAACTTCTTTGCGCTAGCAACAAAGCTGGTACTTCTCGCAAATAGCTTATAGCCAGTCACTACCGCTTACATAACTTCTTTGTGTTAGTAATACAAAGCTGGTACTTCTCGCAAATGGTCTAATAAAAAGCATTTTTTTTTTTAACAATATCAGATTTTGAGCCGGCGATTATGATGGCTTTTTAACCATCGCTTACGTAGCTTCTTTTGTGTCTACTAATACAAAGCTGGTATTTCTCGCAAATAGCTTATAGCCAGTCACTACCGCTTACATAGCTTCTTTGCACTAACACTAACTTATTTGTGCTAGCAACAAAGCTGGTACACTCCCCTGACATAAGTCACCGGATTTTTTTGGTAACGTATGACGATCATTTTTTTTGCAGGTTTTTGATTTG
>CAJVPY010003985.1:0-13233 GCA_910591965.1 Dentiscutata erythropus
TTTCCAAAGAAATAAAGCCTCCATAGATATATCTAATTATTAAAATCAAATTATGAATTTACATACATAATATATACTACAATATATACAGTAGTAATTATTAAATGTTAATTAAAAGTATTATTTAACTTACTTAATAATTAATTCAAATTGCTGAGTAGAAATATGAGATTTTAAATCAATTTTAATAATGCCATTTGCATCTTTGGTGATATTTTCTAATCTATTCTGAAAATAAAGAGACCTGCATTTCAAAATTGCCGAATGTGCCTTAAATTCTCTTATGTCCGTAGATTTTCCTGCTTTAATAATCACGTTGAAGTCATTTCCCTTTTCAAGAAGTTCAATATAATTATTTGAAAGTTTTTCAAAATGCTTAATTGCCATTTTTTCCCGTATAGCAGTAAAGTTCTTAAATATTGAATGTACATGTATGTACGTAAAATAAGAAAAATATAGTAATACAAAAGATTAGCCAAGTTACCAAATCTAGCTCGAATGTAACGAGGAGATTCTTTCCAGATATTAAAGAGTGCACACACTTACGTACGTACGACGTTATATACGAAAGCACTGAAAGCTTAAAGAAATCTAGTCGCATTTTTGGGGTCGGAGTAGAATCACGTGAGACTCGTGGTGATCTGCCAAAATCAAAAAGCGATGATTGGCCAGAAATATGATATCTACTGTATTCCTCCGACGGTGTGACGCAATATTTCACATAGTGAAAAATTACAAATCACATGAATTACTGTACACAATTGTTACATCATGCACATATAAATAGTATTTTAAGAAATTGATCTACATTATTTATCACATGTCGGAGGAATACAGTCCTTGAACTCAGTAATCGCCTAGTAGAATTCAATATTTTAATTCTATTGATTTGTAGAACTAAAATAAAATAAAAAAAATCCTTTGAATTCTACTAGGCGGTTGCTGATATATCTTCGTTCAAAGTTTAAACGTCTAACTAGATAATTGAACCTAGGTGCCACACAACAAATGCGCGGCAGATCCTCGATTTTGATTGGCTAAGAGCGACGATCAAAAAATTAGGCTGGAATTACTCATAATTTTACTAATGTAATCGCAGCCGCCCATTAAGTGAAAATTGTTCCTGGGTCAATTTTATCATAACGCGTGCTTATTTTTTTTAACTGTTTCTATTTTTGTAATGAAAAAATCAAAAAGTCAATCCCGGCCGGAAATTAGTAGACAATTATGTAATGCGAGCCAAAATTTTGAAGACTTCGGCCGTTAGCCAATCAAAATCAAGGATCTGCCGTGCATTTTTTGTGCGGCACCTAGGTTCAATAACTAGATAGAAACAGCGCCGGGTCTGTTACCTTCCACCGATTTAAAACTCTACAGTAGTCCGGGACTATTTTAAAATTTGAACGAAGATATCTCAGCAACCACCTAATAGAATTCGATGAGAATTTTTATTTTAATTCTACGAATTTGTGGAATTAAAATAAAAAAAAATTCATCAATTTTTATTAAATAATTTCCGAGATATTTTCGTTCAAAATTTTAAACATCTACGATAGAAACTGCGCCAAAACTATTTTATATTTTGAACGAGGATATCTCAACAACCACCTAATAGAATTCGATGAAATTTTTTTATTTTAATTTTGCTTTAATTATATAACTACTGAACTATATATAAAAGATTTTTATTGGCTAATCTATCAAAAAACCAAAAATTTTAGACTCTTATTCTACTATCTAGCTAGAATATAAAAACTAATTATACATATAGCCTAAATATTATTTTTTTTATTCTTTTACTTTAAATTACTTGTTTGTAAATATAGTCAACTCTCTTTAAATTGAACAGCAGGTTCTTATATAAGAACATTCAAAAGTTCAACTTACAAAGAGTTACAATCCGAACTTAATAATAAATTTTACAAATGTTCTGAAGCCTTATGTTCAGTTTTAACGAGTTTATTAAGTGTTCAGTTTATCCAGGTTCAGTTTAAAGAGTGTTGACTTTCGTATATATTTTATTGTCAATATAATTCTCCGTCAAAAATACTTATTTCTATTTGAAAAAAAGTTACTAAAAAATATGGTATGTATATAATTTATTTGTAAAATGAGTGCGTGAGAATGAAAACCAGGAAATAAAATTTAACCAATCATAAATTTTATTTCCTGATTTTCACTCTCACGCACACAAATAATATACGAATTTTAACACTTAACAGAGGTGAAATTTACTGGAAGTACTATATCTTAAAAACATGCTAAGTAATTAAAGTAGGGTTTGAGTAAAAATGTTCAGAAAACTAAAATTAGAACCTTATATCTATCTATATTATATTATATAAAACTTCTCTCTTATTCTAAAACTGCGCCCTAATCCCAAAAGTTATTAGAAATAGTGAATTTCTACTGGTTAATATTAATAAATTCTTTTACTAAATATTATTTAGATAAAATTACCAAACTTACGTATTAGCAATTTTAAATTTTGCAGTTTTGCAAAAATTAGAAAAAGAAAAAGTATAAGTATTTTCAAGGCAAAAATGAAAAGAGTAATTTATAAATCAATACAAGTATGCATCGATGTTAATAAATTTTATTATCTAGCAAACAGACTCTAATAATGTGTAGTGCGCTTATAAAACTCATAATCATTACAGATTTATATATTCTTAATCCAACCACCTTTAAATTATGGTTGCTTTTTTTTATCCTCCACTACGCTTTGGACAATTAAATAATTACTAGTAAAAAATTGGCAATAAATAAGGTTCTTTGAAATATTTAATTGATTTTGAGTATTTGATAAATGCATGATTGGGATCATGCTCATAAGTAGGTTCACAATCATCACAGAGATTGAAATCTTCGCAATGCCCGCACTACACATGTTTTGAATTCATAAAAAAATAGAAATTAAAAAGGTTATATAAATGATGATTTTAATATCAAAGTTTACAATACCTTATATTTGAAACCAGATATAGGAAATTTATGACAATTGTCACAAGAAACTTCTGCATGTTCATCTGAATATAAAGTCTATTTAACTATAATCAATTGTAAGAACAACCGAAAAAATATCTTAAATAATGTTTACCTAGAATTATGAATTCATTGACATGCTGAGGCCAATGATTTGAATTATGTATCTGCCATTTGATCTTTACAAATGCATGGCTTTGATCATGATTGCAATGTGATTCGCAATCTTTACAGAGATCAAAATTTTCGCAATGCATACACTGTTTAATTAAAAAGAAAGGGTCCAAAATTTTAAAATACGTATGAAAGGGGTAATCATGAAAATCAAACAAAGTTCCTTTTAATTTCTTATACCTTAAATCTAATGCCGAATATACGTCTTCCACAATTGTCACAAGAAACAAAGTGATCCATATTAACAGACTTTTGATAATAAACAGAAGCTATTTGTTCATTCTTTTCAACTCCAATTCCATTTCGATAACAATATCCAAGGTTATATATACTACCAGCATGCTCCATCTCAGCAGATTTTTGATAATGAGTGAACGCTTTATGTTCATCCTTTTCTACTTCAATTCCATTTTGATAACAATTACCAATTACAAATATGCCTTTAGCATTCCCTAAGTCTGCAGATTTTTGAAAATAAATAAAAGCCTTATGCTTATCCTTTTCAACTCCAATTCCATCATAATAACAGATGCCGACTTGAAATATACCATCAGAATCACACATTTCAGCAGATTTTTGATAATAAATAAACGCCTTATGTTCGTCCTTTTCAATTCCAGTACCATTAAGATAGAAATGTCCAACATTAAGTGTTCCACTAGCGTGTCCAATCTCTGCAGATTTTTGATAATAAATGAATGCTTTATGTTCATCCTTTTCAACACCAATTCCTTTTTCATAACAGTATCCAACATTAAATGTTCCTTTAGCGTGCCCTATCTCTGCAGAGTTTTGATAATAAATGAATGCCTTATGTTCATCCTTTTCAACACCAATTCCATTTCGATAACAATATCCAACATAATATATTCCATCGGCATCTTTCATCTCTGCAGATTTTTGATAATAGATAAATGCCTTATGTTCATCCTTTTCGACTCCAATTTCTTTTTCATAACAATATCCCACACTACATGCTCCCCTAGCATGCCCCATCTCTGCAGATTTTTGATGATAAATAAATGCCTTATGTTCATCCTTTTCAACACCAATTCCATTTCGATAACAATATCCAACACTACATGTCCCACTTGCATCTCCCATCTCTGCAGATTTTTGATAATAAATAAAAGCCTTTTGTTCATCCTTTTCAACTCCAATTCCATTATGATAACAATATCCAACATTATATGTCCCACTAGCATCTCTCATCTCTGCAGATTTTTTATAATAAATAAAAGCTTTATGCTCATCCTTTTCAACTCCAATTCCATGACGATAACAATATCCAACATTAAATGTTCCTTTAACATGCCCCATCTTTGCAGATTTTTGATAATATATGAATGCTTTATGTTCATCCTTTTCAATTCCAATTCCATTACTATAATAATATCCAACATTAAACGTTCCTTTAATGTGCCCCTTCTCTGCAGATTTTTGATAATAAATAAAAGCTTTATGTTTATCCTTTTCAACTCCAACTCCATTTGCATAACAATAACCAACGTAAAATGTTCCTTTAGCGTGCCCCATCTCTGCAGATTTTTGATAATAAATAAAAGCCTTTTGTTCGTCCTTTTCAACTCCAACTACATTATGATAACAATATCCAACATTATATGTCCCACTAGCATCTCCCATCTCTGCAGATTTTTGATAATAAATAAAAGCCTTATGCTCATCCTTTTCAACTCCAATTCCATTTGCATAACAATAACCAACATTAAATGTTCCATTAGCGTACCCCATCTCTGCAGATTTTTGATAATAAATAAAAGCCTTATGTTTATCCTTTTCAACTCCAATTCCATTTGCATAGCAATAACCAACATAAAATGTTCCTTTAGCGTACCCCATCTCTGCAGATTTTTGATAATAAATAAAAGCCTTTTGTTCGTCCTTTTCAACTCCAATTCCATGATGACAACAATATCCAATATTATATGTCCCACTAGCATCTCCCATCTCTGCAGATTTTTGATAATAAATAAAAGCCCTATGTTCATCCTTTTCAACTCCAATTCCTTTTTCATAACAATATCCAACATTAAATGTTCCTTTAGCGTGCCCCATCTCTGCAGATTTTTGATAATATATGAATGCTTTATGTCCATCCTTTTCAATTCCAATTCCATTAATATAATAATATCCAACATTATATGTCCCACTAGCGTACCCCGTCTCTGCAGATTTTCGATAATAAATAAAAGCCTTATGTTTATCCTTTTCAACTCCAACTCCATTTGCATAACAATAACCAACATAAAATGTTCCACTAGCATGCCCCATCTCTGCAGATTTTTGATAATAAATAAAAGCCTTTTGTTCATCCTTTTCAACTCCAATTCCATGATGATAACGATTTCCAATATTGTATGTTCCACTAGCATACCCCATTTCTGAAGATTTTTGATAATAAATAAAAGCCTTATATTCATCCTTTTCAACACCAATTCCTTTTTCATAACAATATCCAACATTATATGTTCCTTTAGCGTACCCCATCTCTGCAGATTTTTGATAATAAATAAAACCCTTATGGTCATCTTTTTCAACTCCAATTCCATTTTCATAACAATAACCAACACTAAATGTTCCACTTGCGTTACCCATCTCTGCAGATTTTTGATAATAAATGAATGCCTTATGTTCATCCTTTTCAACTCCAATTCCTTCATGATAACAGTTTCCAACTTGAGATGTTCCATAAGCGTCACCCATCTCCGAAGATTTCTGATAGTAACTGAACGTCTTATGTTCATCCTTTTCAATTCCAATACCATTTCGATAACAATCTCCAAGAAAGTGCATTCCACAAACATGACCCATTTCAGCAGATTTTTGATAATAAATAAATGCCTTATATTCATTCTTTTCGACTCCAATTCCATTTTGATAACAATATCCAACATTATATGTTCCACTAGCCTCACCCATATCGGCAGAATTTTGATAATTGATATATGCCTTATGATCATCCTTTTCAACTCCAATGCCATTTCGATAACAATATCCGACTTGACAGATTCCACGAGCATCGCCCATCTTAGCTGATTGCTCATAATAAATGAATGCTTTATTGGTATCTTTTTTAACTCCTATTCCATATATATAACAATCTCCAAGAGAGTGCATTCCACAAGGATGACCCATTTCAGCAGATTTTTGATAATAAATAAATGCTTTATGATAATCTTTTTCAACTCCTATTCCATAATAATAATTACAACCAATGTTTACCATTTTTTCAGAATCTCCAATTTCAGTAGATTTTTCCGTGCTCATCTGTCCATCTTAATTATTAAAATGTTATCAGAATGACAATAATACACAATATTATAATGTCGTAAAAGTAATATTACCTAAATAATTAGACTGCTTAAAATGTTCATCATTTTCAAATTCACTTTCATGAAATATTCTATTAGAATTACAAATTCTGATAGAGTTTTCGAAAATAATGGACTTTTTTTGGTCATTTCTGCTAATTTCAAGTGCAAAATCTTGTGTGCAGAAAAATATAACCATGATCAGTAAGTTTCGATATTTATATATTACTACGCAACACATAACGTTGTCTCACGATTCTAGTTGGTCAATGATGATAGACGGACAATGTGATTTAATTTAATATAATATATAGGAAAGGTAATATTACCTGAAAAACGAGACAGCCCAATTTCTGCATATTTTTCACAATAATTAAATGGTTTTTGTTTATTTTCAATTCTAATATCAACATTTTGTAGGCTTAAAGGCAGATCCAGAATTAATAGGCTTTCTTCATTCGTCTGTCTAATTTGGACACCTTAAAATAATAAATAATATTAAAATAATATTGAATATAATGCAAAAAAGATTATAACATCGCAAAAACTGATTACGTGAATGAATCGACTGTTTATCAGTGTCCTCAACATTTTTACATGTAAATCGTGTAATTGGTTCAGAATGATAAGGTGATGATGACTCGTCAGCCTTTTTTATTTGCGTGATAAATTCGGTTGGTTCATCACTTTCAATATCCTTAATCAGCGTATCTAGGGTCTCACATATTTCTTTAGAAGTTGGTCTTTTGTTTATAAGGTGAGACCAACAATTAGTAATCAATTCAAAAATTTGATTTGGCATGTATGTTTGAATTGTCGGACGTAAACCATCATAAATTCTACGCGCTAAGTGAATATCATGTGAAGTATCACAATATGCTAGATGGCCTGATACTATTTCATATGCCACAATAGCAAAAGAATACACGTCTGATGCCATACTATATTCCTTGTTAAATAATACTTCAGGAGCTATATATGGAATTATACCACATATTTCACTGTTTGATTCATTATTATCTAATATCGAAAGTCCTAAGTCAGCGATATATGCACTGTTTAAAAACTCTTGTAAAATATTGCCACTATGTAAGTCTCGATGAATAATTTCTAGTGAATGAATAATCTGAAGATCAGAAGAAATACAACTCAACAATTTTAATTTATCCTTCCAATTCATTTTTGCCACATTAGGAAGGTTTTCACGTAGAGAACCCATCTTTGCATATTCTAATACAATGATGTATTCTTTAGAAACGTCATGTCTTGATATTCCATAACATTTTAAAAATGTTGAATTCTTATTGCCGATATGACAATATTTTTCTAACTATACAAATAGAAGTTAGAAACATAACATATTAATAATGCATGATTAAAATTTTTTCTTTTCGTGTATGTGATATCATAAGATCATTTGTAGTGCGAAAATCGAAATTCTTAGTTTATGATCAAAATTTTGTTATATTAATAAAATTTTCAAGTTAGCGAAATGTCAAATATCCCTCATTTTGTTAATATACGAGGTTTAAAATAATAAAATCATATACTGTGCATGACCGAATAGAATAAAGCTACAACCGCGGTTTGGACCCAAGTTTATAGTAAATTAGACCTGAATAAAAGTGATCTTACTATAGCCTGAAACAATTTTCATTTTTTTTCAACATTTTGGTAGCCTTTTATTCGGTCATATATGGTACATATATAATTAGGACATGAATAAATCATACACCAATGTTGGAAATCTGAATTGGTTTTTTAATGTTCTCAAGCAATTTTTTCCCACATATTTATTAATAAAATTAGAAATTGATTTTCTCAGAGAACATCGAAAGCATCAAATTTCCAACACTGACACAATATTTCGGTCTTACCAATTAGATCATCTAATATCGTGTAACGACCGAATGTAAAAATTTAAATATCTTAAGAATGATTAAGATATAAAATTTTTTACAATTATTAAAAAAATAGTCAACAACTCGAAATTGACTATGAAAATACCTTCTGCGCTCTAACAAAGAAATTCCTCGTGAAATTTTTTCAGGATATGCCTACTGTAATCTTTATTCTAATCCTAACGTGAGGGTTTAGTATTTTAAAATATTACGCATATTAAAGTCTTTTTGATCCGATAAATTCGGCAGATTTTTGTGGGTTGACCTTTATTTAAATTCCCTAGATTTACAAGCTCAAATTTTATATGTAATACTAATCAGTATCGGAATCTAAAAAGCGCAATACCAAAAGAAACCCATTTTTCTTTAGGGGATTTAAATAAAGGTTAAATTCCGCCGATTTGGATAATAGTGTTAAAAACACTATGGTTGATATTGTACGTACATTAATATCCCTAATAATACCGGTGGGTGAAAAGACCCCCAAATAAGACCTTTTTACTATTCTTATGAATATAATATGCATAATATGCCTGTATAATGAAACCCAATAAAATAATAATAAAATGCATAATCCCTTGTCGCACTAAGTGTCACTCATGACTACCTTCATTAATATTTTTTTACACGTGATTAATCATATTTATAATAATCATATTGTGACCGGGAATCTTCCCACGAAAGATTCCCGGTCTCATATTGATCATCGGGAAACTCTAATTTTTAATGCTTAATTTTATTTGAATCTAAAGAACTTTAAAAGCCAAAGTAAATATGCCCAGCAAAATGAAGCTAAAAAAAAGGCACGATAAGAGCAAAGTGAAAGTAAGAGTTTGAAAATAGTTAAACGTAGAAGTAAAAAGCAAAGGCGATAAAAAGAGTAAAACAATAAAAATGATGTAAATAAAAAAAACTAAAGCGAAACCCAAAAGTTAGTAAAGCACAATACGAATATAAATATGGAACACGTGTAAAAATAATGGTATGGTAGTCCGATTAACATCTAGTGAAACGCTCGCTCCTGGGGATTATTTATTTATTTCATGTGGGGAAATTATAACAGAGGTTACCGATGATCATAGTGCGTGAATGGCCCTTCGGGCCATCCATGTACTATGATCATCGGTAACCTCTGTTATAATTTCTACTCCCCAGGAAATAAATAATACTAATCTATTTGATTATAAAATTTTGATTATTCTAAACCCTTTACTTAATAATAAATGACATTTCCTTACTATTTTTAAAGATCGCACTCATTTCTTTCACATTATACCTAACATATCGCGATGATTACAAAATTTAAGGTTAAATTTTACCTCTTTTATAAATTCTTCATATGAATTTTTTGATGCATGTACTAATTTAAGAGCGACAACTCGATGAAACATTCGTTTAGGTTCAAACCATTCGGCTGAATAAATTGTCGCAAATCCACCTTTTCCTATCTTTACGATATCTTTTAATTCACTATATGGAATCCATTGTAGTGGATATTTGATTTCAAATAATAATTGTTTAAGATCATTATCTATGTTTGAATTTTGATGAATCCATTCATCTGTGGTTAAAAATTTTTAATAGTTAGATATGAATTATTTTTAATACCAGATAGCAGAGATGGTAAATGGCTTGAAATGACTCAAATAACCCAAATGACTAATGACCAGTCATTGTGTCATTTCACATCCAAATGACAATAGAAAATCATTTAACATTTGTTAACTGATAATCTAATACCTTTTAGCCAATCAAAATTGATTATTAGGCATAAAGTAATTTTTATAGCTATATATAAAAATCAAATTTTACTAAGTTAATCGATATTTTAATCAATCTTATGTTGTTCTGAATAACTTTACTGAAGATGTAAATATTTGATTAACCTAGTAAAATTTTATAGCTATGATCATCGGCTAGTGAATCGATAACTTTTTACTAACAAATAAAATTACTTCATGTTAAATGACCCAAATGACAGGTCATTTACTAAATAATCTGGTAATTTGAATTTTTAGTAAATGACCTGGTCATTTACCATTCCTGCCAGACAGCGCGGACCATAATACTGCCATTCCAAATTCTTACAGAAATTACGTAGTGGAATGAAAAATAACAAGGAACGCATAAAAATTTGCTCTATGAAAATCGGCAAGTGTGCAGTAATATCTCGGACAATATTTAAATTTTGTCTGCAGAATTTAGCATACTTATGGCACTATGATCCATGTTGTGCGGTAATGAGTGAATGGTTAATAATACCTGAAAATTGGGCTTGCTCCCTAGTTATTATTTATAATAATAAATTGAATAAGTTATACATGACGATAAAATACAATAATATATAAAAATTATAACATACTTTTGACGCCAATAATTAGCCTCACGTAGATCTTTGGTTACTCCAATTCCATTTCGATAACAATAACCAGCAAAATACATTCCATTAACATCTCCCATCTTAGCAGATTTTAAAAAATAAGTAAATGCCTTCTTAGGATCAATACCACTTCCAATAGTTCCTAAATAACATAATCCAAGATTATACATCCCTTCAACAATTCCCATATCTGCAGATTTGTGAAAATAACTAAATGCGTAATTTTTATTCTCTTCAACGCCAATTCCATTCAGATAACAATTACCAACACTAAATGTTCCTGTAGCGTGCCCCATCTCAGCTGATTTCTGATAATACAAGAATGCCTTGCTTTCATCCTTTTCAATTCCAATTCCATTTTGATAACAATATCCAACACTGTATGTTCCACTAGCGTCACCCATCTCTGCAGATTTTTGATAATAAATGAATGCTTTATGTTCATCTTTTTCAATTCCAATTCCATTTTGATAACAACATCCGACATTATATGTTCCAGTAGCGTTCCCCATCTCTGCAGATTTCTGATAATACATGAATGCTTTATGTTCATCCTTTTCAACTCCAATTCCATTAAAATAACAATATCCGACATTGTATGTTCCACTAACGTCACCCATCTCTGCAGATTTTTGATAATAAATAAAAGCCTTATGTTCATCCTTTTCAACTCCAATTCCATGACGATAACAATATCCAACACTACATGTTCCAATAACGTTCCCCATCTCTGCAGATTTTTGATAATAAATGAATGCTTTGTGTTCATCTTTTTCAACTCCAATTCCTTTTTCATAACAGTTACCAACTTGAAATATTCCATCAGCATTACCCATCTCAGAAGATTTCTGATAATAACTGAATGCCTTATGCTCATCTTTTTCAACTCCAATTCCTTCAACATAACAATTTCCAACTTTAAATGTTCCATCAGCATCACCCATATTCGAAGATTTCTGATAATAACTGAATGCCTTATTTTCATCTTTTTCAATTCCAATTCCACTGCGATAATAATCCCCAAGACTGTGCATTCCGCAAGTATGGCCCATTTCGGCAGATTTCTGAGCATAAATAAATGCTTTAAATTCATTCCTTTCAACTCCAATTCCATTTTGATAACAAAACCCAACACCAATCATTCCATTAACTCCACCCATATCAGCAGATTTTTCATAATAAATAAATGCCTTATGCTCATTCTTTTCGACACCAATTCCATTCTGATAACAATATCCAACGCGAAAACATCCATCAGCATCGCCCATATCAGCAGATTGCTGATAATAAATGAATGCTTTATATTCGTCCTTTTTAACACCGATTCCACTTCTATAACAATCTCCAAGACTGTGCATTCCACAAGAATGATCCATTTCGGCAGATTTTTGAAAATAAATAAATGCCATATGTTCGTCACTTTCGACTCCAATTCCATTTTGATAGCAATATCCAACTTTAAAACATCCATCAGCACCGCCCATATCAGCAGATTGTTGATAATAAATAAATGCTTTATATTCATCCTTTTTAACCCCGATTCCATTTCTATAACAATCTCCAAGATTGTGCATTTCACAATAATGACCCATTTCAGTAGATTTTTGAAAATAAATAAATGCCATATGTTCGTCACTTCCAACTCCAATTCCATTTTGATAACAATAGCCGACTTGAAGTATCCCATCTTCTTGACCTAAATCAGCAGATTTTCTATAATAAATAAATGCATTTTGTTCGTCCTTTTCTACTCCAATTCCATGATGATAACAATAAGCAACATAAAACATTCCATCATAATGATCCATATCAGCAGATTTTTTATAATGAATAAATGCTTTATGTTCATCCTTTTCATCCCATCGTCCAAAATGATAACAATGCGCAATAATAATATGAATATTACGATTGGTTTGATTATTCATGCACCAGTTGATTACTTCTTTTGGATTTTGTCGGGTTTCCGTAAAATACTGATCTATTAAGTCAAGAATGTTTAAAATTTTTGTTCTTTTGGCTCTTTGTTCGTTATATAAATCACATATTTCTTTGAGGGTAAGGAATAGATTTCTTTCATCCGACATTTTGAGTGTATGAAAAAATAAATTGAGGTTATATCAATTTACAATACACAAGCTCAAATATCGTTTTCAGATGATTCTTAAATAATTATTAACGCTTCGTAATTATCTTTACTTTAAATGATTGTATTACACATTTGTCCAGTGAGGAGCGAAAGATTTGTATTTCCGTGTTTTAATGACCTAAATTATAGTTTTTGTACGCATTTTCCATATGTAACTCCGGTAACTCCGGGGTATCTATATTTGTATAATTACAGGAGCGACCGTCGATGTTACACGACTGACTTTTCACCCGGTGTACAACATATAAAAAAACTATTTTACAATACCAGATCATTCCGACAGTACATGTTATGATTATAATCCCACACCATTTT